>NW_026510562.1:0-14364 GCF_026875155.1 Cherax quadricarinatus | reverse complement strand
CACGCACTCACTGGAGGACAGAAGGGTTAGGGGAGACATGTAACGACATACAAATATTGCCAGGAATTGACAAGGTGGACAGACAGGATGTTCCAGAGAGGGGACACAGAAACAAGGGGCCACAACTGGAAACTGAAGACTCAGATGAGTCAGAGATGTTAGGAAGTATTTCTTTAGTCATAGAGTTGTCAGGAAGTGGAATAGTCTAGCAAGAGATGTAGTGGAGGCAGGAACCATATATAGTTTTAAGACGAGGTATAATAAAGCTTATGGAGCAGGATGAGAGGACCTTGTAGCGATCAGTGAAGAGGCGGGGCCAGGAGCTATGACTCGTCCCCTGCAACCACAATTAGGTGAGTACAAGTTATGAAGATTGGGAAGGACAAAGGAGACCACAGACGGAGTACAACTAAGAGATCAAAAGGCTGCAAAACTCACTCAAGAAAAAGGATCTCGGGGTGAGCATCACACCGAGCACATTTTCGGAGGCACACATCAACCAAATAACTGCTGCAGCATACTGGCGCCTGACAAACCTGAGAAAAGCATTTCGACATCAAAGTAAGGAGTCATTCACTACACTGTACACCGTGTACGTGAAGCCCAAAGCAGAGTATGTAGCACCAGTATGGTACCCACACCTGGTCAGACATGTTAAGAAATTAGAGAAAGTGCAAAGGTTTACAACAAGACTAGTCCCGGAACTGAGGGATTTGTCCTACGAGGAGAGGTTAAAGGAACTCAACCTGACAACACTGGAAGACAGGAGGGACAGGCAGGGCCGGATTAAGAAGTCTCCGGGCCCTAGGCTATTCAGATTGGCGGGGCCCCTTTGAGTTACGGGTAAGCGAAGCGACCCCTTCCAGCTTGGGGGTGGGGTGGGGTGGGGGGTTGGTCGGTGTGAGCCTGTTTAAGGTCTAATTAAATACATTCTGGGTATTTAGATTAAATTTAATAGGGAAAGTACATCAAGACAACCAAAACCATTTACCAACAGCCATTATAACTATCTTGTTAAATCATGCATTTTAAAGAGAATAAACTCAAGACAGCATAGTATTACTAGATTAGGCTATTAAAGTAGTGACATCATGTACCTATTATATTCAGCATAACCACTACAGCACTATTATTCCCTTTATAAATCACTGACCATTATTGTTATCATTGCATCATGCATAAGACTATCAAATCATATAAACTCAAGAAAGTAAAGAATTGTTTATATTCACAGGCACTTCTTAAATAACTTTTTTCTGGATTTCATATTGGCAAAAATCATCAATTATATTCTGAAAATCAATATTTCTTGTTAGATCAGACTCAATGGTCAACAAGGCTAGGTTACACAATTTGACTTGGCTCATTGTTGAACGGAGCTGGTTTTTCACTCTTTTCAAAACAGAAAATGAACGTTCTCCTTCACAGTTAGTAGCTGGAAATGTTAGGTAAAGGCGATACACTATGTCAACATTAGGGAAGGTTTCTGAGATACCTGCATTTCTTAAATGTTTCAAAGCAGCTGAAGGCGCACATTTTTCAGGTGGAGCTTTAATCTGATTCATATACCCAGGAAAATGAACTATTTCTTGAACAATGTGTCCTGAACATCTGCTGAAAGGTGTTGTTGCAACTTTAATGCAGCTTCTCTCAATTCTGCATCTGGCATAGTAGTAATTTTGAAGAGAAATCCAAACTTGTCATTGAGATTCTGGTAGATTTCTTTTCTTTTCACCAATTCTGTAATCAGTGAATCCAGAATGATGAAGTATGTAGCTGTCTTACATTTCTGCCTTGGTAGCAACACAATTTCATTGTCTGGCTCTTCAAAATTGCGTTTCCTCTTCCTTGACCGCTGATGATCAGCCCGATAACTGTAGTCTTTCACCAGCAGTTTAGCTTTCTCTTCAAACATTTCAAAAGCTTCATCATTGCGAAGTAAGCTTACAAATTCCACTAAGCCTGCATAGAGGTTAGCACAAGTAGCCATTTCAATTTCAATTTTCTGAAGTGTCTTGTTCGTGGCATTTAACCGTTCCAGTATACAGTCCCAAAGCACACAGAGTAAGGCCAATTCAAAATCTTCCAATTTTGATGCTAAGCTGGCTGCTTCGCTTCTTGTAGTTGCTGTCTGGTCTTCATCCTCTGCTATTTGGATCAAAGCAGAACGTATTTCAGCAAAGCTGTCTTTCATAGCATGTGTTGCATCATGCTGCGCTGACCACCTTGTTGTTGATAATGATTTGATGACATCTCCATGAATGGTTGACTTGAGTATACTCCACCGATGCGTTGAAGCAGAGAAAAAATTAAAGAGTGCTTGTAAAAGTCCAAAAAATGAAACTGCAGCGACACAACACTCCACAGCACATGACCCAACAAGATTAAGAGAATGTGCTGAGCAGGGCACATATTCAGCGAGTGGGTTGATTTGCTTGATACGGGCTTGCAATCCATTATATTTACCCGACATGTTACTTGCATTGTCGTAGCTCTGGCCACGGCAATCCATAATAGATAGATCATGTTCAGGCAGAGTATCCAGTACTACATTCATCATTGTTTCTCCATCATGGCCTGAAAGAGGAATGAATTTTATAAAGCGCTCTACAGGCTTACCACTGGAGTCGACAAAGCGAACAATGAATGTCAATTGATCTGTATGTGAAATATCTACACTTATTGAAAAGTATTTTGCAGTTTTCACAGCTGCTATGATGTTATTGAGGACCTTCTTAGTCATCGGTTCAATAAATTCATTGCATATAGTAGATGACATGTAAGATACAGTGCCTCTTCCTGCATTCCCAAGGCGTGACACATGATTTGCTAAGAATGGATCGAATTGTGCTAACAGTTCTATGATCCCTAGGAAATTGCCATTGTTTTCCGAACCAAAAACCTCATTTTCTCCACGGAAAGCAAGTCCTCTTAGAGCTAAGAATTTTACAACAGCAACAACTCTTTCTAGAACTTTTCTCCAATAAGTGCGCTCTTTTTCAGTTTGATTTTCCAAATGAGAATCCAATAAGCCTTTTTTCTGTGCACGAAATACACTGACTAAAATGCAGCTCCTGTGAGTGGTGCTGTTTTCATGTTCATCGAAACGCTTGGAATTTTTCCAGTCATTGAACCCCTGTGTGAAGGTATTTTCTTTGGTAGAAAATAGCTTGCATGCTGAACAGTAAACTTTTCCTGAGCTTTCAGAGTATACCATCCATGATCTTTTCACAGTTTCTGAATTTGCAAGCTTCCTATAAACATAGATGACTTTAAACAACGACGACTTCCATCATCATAAATCCTTGCTGATTTCCTAAAGTCAATGTTCAGAGTTTGACTGAAGTTTTCTGCAATGAAAGCATTACGTAGAGAATCTGGGATTACATTTGGCCATGAGGCAAGATCTTTTGAGACAAATCCTGTGGATGAAATGTCCGTTGAGACATTGAGAGGAGACACAAAAGAAGTAGATGCTGGCTGAGAAATAATGGAGGGAGGGCTTCCTGTATGATCTGACGTATCTGCAGATTCAACTGGACTGGTAACATCAGAAACTGTTTTCGTGAGCATGTCTGTGATCTTTCTGCAGCTTCCTACATCTTTCTTTTTCTGTTCTTCTTCTTGAATTTTCTTCTTTCTTTTCTGTGACCCACTCGCATAAGAACGTCCAACATCACGTTCACGAGATGCCATAATGAGGATGTATCACTGTCTGTAATCATGCAAATACAAATTTTTCATTATCAATTATTATTAATTTTTTAATTATTATTAAATTTTTTTTTTCTGTCAATTGGGGGGATATGCCCTTGTAGCCCCTTTCCTCTGGCTGCGCATCTAAAAATTCAAAACGTTACCAGAAAGGAGTATATACAGAACTTTTACCATAGATTAGGTTAGTGATTTGGACTACGAATATTTTACTAATTCATCCTCCTTGATCTCCAAATTACTTAAACAGAAATCATACTGAGTCCAAGAACAATGCACAATGGTATTTATATTACCATTTTCATAACTAAACTAATCATTATGTTTTGCATGATAAATGACCTACCACCATAGATAAGGACATGAGAATTAAAGAATGCAGGGACAATTTTCAGTTTCACCCAACCAACGATTTTCTGATGTGGCTTATGTGTTTCTGGGGAAATATGTAGTAAATTAATTGATGTTCTACATCACTTCCGTCGCAACTTGAAAACTAAGCATTTGCGACAGAAGTGATGTAGAACATCAATCAATTGAGATCTGTTATTGAAATGATAAAGACTTAAAGACAGGACAAAGTGCTTTTAAAACCTACAAACGGAAGTCAGTTTGCATTTTTAGGTTTTTCTTTATAGTATTTTTACCAAAAATGTGTCTTTACTGGTCCATGCATCTTTACTGGTCAAGTAACCCTATCAGGTACATCCCTTAACATTTAGAGGCGGAAACAAACATTTATCCATACACATCAATGTCTATCAACAACACTTCAGTTAATTTGTCACAGTACAAGTCTAGATAACGTGTAATTACTACAGAAAATTGGAGAGGAATCTCCCATACTCACCCATTAGCGGGAAAATACAGCTCTTCTGATGTAAACAAAGGCGTGTTGAGTGTTGCCATCTATGGTTAGGTTTATTTATTTTTATTTTATTTCATTATTTATTTTTGTTTTGATTAATTTTTTAAAATCAATTTTACTCTCCAAACACTTGAACTTTTTAGGTAGGGACCCCTTTGCACTTGCACCATGTGCGCAGTCTTGGATGAGCCCCTGAACCCCTTGGACCACGGGGCCCCCAAATGCGCGGGGCCCTAGGCAAATGCCCTAGTTTGCCTATGCGGTAATCCGGCCCTGGGGACAGGGGGGTCACATAAAATAAATACTGAGAGGAATTGACAAAATGGATAAAGAAAAAATGTTTCAGAGATGTGACACATCAACAAATGGTCACAACTGGAAGTTGAAGACTAAGATAAGTCACAGGGATGTTAGGAAGTATTTCTTCAGCCATGAGTTGTCAGGAAGTAGAACAATCTGGAGAGTGATGTAGTGGAGGCAGGAACTATACATAGCTTTAAAAGAAGAGGTATGATAAAGCTCATGGAGCAGGGAGAGAGTGGACCTAGTAGCGGCCAGTGAAGAGGTGGGGTTAGGAGCTATGAATCGACCCCTGCAACCACAGTTAGGAGAGTACAGCACAAACTGAAACATTGTTACCAGACGGAAACACAAAAGAAACAAAAAGTGTATATACTTATGTAAAACTCAACTAAAATCCAATATATATATATATATATATATATTGTGGATATAGTACTGTCTACTCTGATGCAGAGTTTAATTCTGCTGTGGACGTATACCTGGAGAGGGTTTCGGGGGTCAACGCCCCCGCGGCCCGGTCTGAGACCAGGCCTCGTGGTGGGTCAGGGTCTGATCAGCCAGGCTGTTACTGCTGGCCGCACGCAAACTGACGTGCAAACCACAGCCCGGTTGGTCAGGTACAGACTTTAGGTGCCTGTCCAGCGCCTTCTTGAAGACAGCCAGGGGTCTCTTAGTAATCCCCCTTATGTGTGCTGGGAGGCATCTGAACAGTCTTGGGCCCCTGACACTTACTGTGTTCTCTGGAGTTTCTGGAGTTTATCTGGAGTGAGTTCCGGGGGTCAACGCCCCCGCGGCCCGGTCTGTGACCAGGCCTCCTTAGGTCAGTGTCCCAGGATGCGACCCACACCAGTCGACTAACACCCAGGTACCCATTTTACTGATGGGGAACATAGACAACAGGTGGAAAGAAACACGTCCAATGTTTCTACTCTGGCTGGGAATCGAACCCAGGCCCTCATCGTGTGAAGCGAGAGCGTTAACCACCAGGCCACCCCTGCTTTTCATTGCATCTCCTGCCGAGTCTTTTGCTTTCATACGGAGTGATTTTCGAGTGCAAGTTTGCTACTAATCCCTCTAGGATTTTCCAAGTGTGTATTATCATGTATCTCTCTTGCCTTCATTCCCGGGGAATACAAATCAAGGGACTTCAACCGTTCCCAGTAATTTAGGTGCTTTATCGTACTTATGTGTGCCGTGAAAGCTCTTTGTACACTCTCCAGGTCTGCAATGTCACCAGCCTTGAAGGGGGTAGTTAGTGTACAGCAGTATTCCAGCCTAGAGAGAACAAGCGATTTGAAGAGAATCATCATGGGCTTGGCGTCCCTAGTTTTGAAGATTCTCTTTATCCATCTTGTCATTTTTCTAGCAGATACCGTAAATACATTGTTGTGGTTTTTGAAGGCGAGATCCTCTGACATTATCACTCTCAGGTCCTTCACATTACTTTTTTACTCTATTGTATGGTTAGAATTCGTTGTATACCCTGATACAGTTTTAATTTCCTCAAGTTTTCCATATCTGAGTAGTTGAAACTTGGTCAAACTTGTCGAAGGCTTTTGCAAAGTCTGTGTATACTACATATGCATTTTATCCTCAGTAGCATCCAGGACCTTGTCATGGTGGTCCAGTAGCTGGGACAGGTAGGAGCGACCTGCTTTAAACCCGTGTTGACCTGATTTTGTGTAATTGATGGGTATCTAGGTGGTTGGCGATCTTGCTTCTAGTTTAATATGTTTATTATGCACCCCATACCCATCCTGTGGGCGGTAGTCAAAAGATTACAGAGGTACATAATGGGTCCAGGGACTGGGCCCCAAAGTTTTGATAGCAGAGCAAGTTACAAAGGTAATGAACTCCAGACAGATCTGGTCACAATCATGACAAGTTACAAAGGTATTTACAGATTACAGAGGCACATAATGGGTCCAGGGACTGGGCCTTCTTAGAACCCTTTCAAAGATTTTTATGATATGGGATGTTAGTCCTATCGGTTTGTAGTTCATTGCAATTGCTTTACTGCCACCTTTGTAGAGCATGGCTGTATCTGTTGTTTTTAGTGGGTGTGGGATGACCCCTGTGTCCATGCTCCCTCTTCATAGAATGCTGAAGGCACGTGACAGGGGCTTCTTGCAGTTCTTGATGAACACGGGAGTTCCTTGAGTCTGGGCCTGGGGCAGAATGCATGGGAATGTCATTTATTGCCTTGTCAGAGTCTTGTGTTAGGATAATGTCAGAGTTGAGGTGACCAAATTTTGGGTCTCGTTCATAAAGAATTCATTTAGATTGGCGACCCTTAGTCTGGGTAACGGTTCACAAATAACCCGCACATAAAAGAGAGAAGCTTACGACGACGTTTCGGTCCGACTTGGAAATGGTCCAAGTCGGACCGAAACGTCGTCGTAAGCTTCTTTCTTTTATGTGCGGGTTATTTGTGTATCGTTCCAGTCACGGTATTGTGCCTTTTTTTGTTATTTCTGGGTAACGGTTCGCTGAACACTCGGTCGTATTGGAACTTTAGTATCTCACTCATTTCTTTGCTGTCGTCTGTTTATGTCCCATCTCGCTTAAGCAGGGGCCCAGTACTGGATGTTGCTTTTTCCTTAGATTTGGCATAAGAGAAGAAGTATTTTTTTTTTTTCAGATTTCTTTATGGCTTTTAGTTCTTTCTGAGATTCTTGTCTCCTGTAAGATTCCTTCAGCTTAAGTTCGATATTTGCTATTTCACTGACCAGTGCCTCCTTTCGTTTTTCAGATATATTGGCCCCTCTCAGCAGCTGTGTGATTCTTCGCCTTCGTCTGTATAGGGAGCGTCTCTCTTTAGTTTGCATCTTCTCTTTCTTTTTCTTAATGGAATGTGGCTTGAGCAGACGTAAAGAACCACAAAGTTATTTTTTCTAGGCAAAGGTTCACATCCGTGTTCTTTAGGCCATCTTCCCAGCTTATTTCATTTAGGAAATGGTTGACTTGTTTCCATTGTATGTTTTTGCTATTGAACTTGAATTTTGTGAAGACACCCTCATGACTGATCACATTTTGTTGCTCAGGAGCCCTGTGCATTCATGTCTGTACCTCTATTATTTTGTGATCTGAGTGTTTTGTCTTGTCGGTAGTTAGAAGAAAAATTATAGCCATTTCAAGACAGACAATACACTATTTTTTATCGGCGATTATCTGGGAAGTAAATTATTTGGCTGTCTGTAGGTGGAGTTATGAGTAAGTGAGCTTATCCCACATGGAAGTGGGGAATCGCAAACACGAATTATCGAGACTTGCCAAGGCAGGAGAGAAAAGTAAGAACCAGGGTGGATGTAGAGAGGAAAGATATTGACGAAATTCAGTAGAGTGAAGAGGCATAGTAAATAAGGAAGACAGTGAAACAAATATGCTCTACCAACATTGTTATTATCCTCATCCTGTACGCAGCAGGATCGTGAGAGCAGACAAAATAAAGGAGACTGTTGCGCGCCGGTCTTGCAGAGATCGAATGTTCCAGTCTGCATACAGGCTCCCAGCTGGGAAAGATTGGAAAACCCCAGCAATCAAACATAACCCATGATAATGAATGAGAATTAAGTTTGGAAATAGTAGTGGGGAGGCTGAAGAATGCCGTTGGTTATTGTAGTCCAGTATAGATAAGATTAGGATGCAATGAAAGACGAAGAAGGGTACATAGAAAGCCACTGTCATGCCGAGGCATTTCGGGCAGACTTAACCTAATGCTTAGACTCCTTATGTCTAGACAAGTGAAGAGTGGTAGATTACAAATATTCAATATTTTACTCTATTATTAATATGAAGTACAATTTATGATAGACACATTTTTAAGTTTGTAATAATGGCTTAATAGGGATAATATTTGGGAGAGTTGCTTCAGATTTGGTTTAGAGATTAGCATAGTGTGGGTATGGTTGTTATTGAGAGATGAGATGATTTTTAAATATAGTCCAAAATCGATTTGTGGGTAGGGGACCTCTTGCTGTTTCGGGTAAACAGTTCCAGATCTTCGAGCCCATAATGTGCATTGCATTTTTGCAGTGTGAAACGGACACGAGGGATATCAAAAAGTGTTTTGTACCTCGTGTTTTTGCCTGTGTGTTCTGTTTGAAGTTGTCTAGGAAAAATTTGAGTGGAGGGTTGATGTTGGATTTTAATACTGTGTATATATAGTAGGCACAGTAATAAGTGTGTATATATTGTATATTAATTAAGTTCAAGCTCTTGAAGAGTGGTGGGGTGTGTTGTCTGGCGCAGGAGTTTGTGATCATCTGCACAGCAGGCTTTTGTTGGGTTATTAAAGGTTCAGGTGATTGATCCTGTGGTAGATCCTCAAGCACAAATACCATAGGTGAGGTAAGGGTATATTAGAGAGTGATATAAAGTAAAGAATGCCATTTGGGGTACATAGTATCATATCTTGAAAAGGATGCCTACTGTTTTGGAAATTTCCTTCAGCTATATGCTGGATGTGTGTCTGAAATTTAAGATTACAGTCAAGGTAGAGACCTTTAAATTTGCCTCATTGTGTCTTGTAATGTGTGATTGGCAAGGGTTTTAAAAGGAGGTTCAGATAGCTATGGCCAACAGCTTTGAGGGAGGGTATGTGAGGCTTTCGGGACATTTGGCGATCAAACAAAAGACCAAGAAATTTGACCGTATCTCATTCAGAGATAGGGGAACCATGCAGGTACAAAGTGGTATGAGGGACACCAGTGAAAGTAATCCCATGTGTTTTAGCAACAGAAAATTTAAACCCATGACAGGTGACCCAGTGTGAAACATGATCAGTAGTATTCTGGAGAGCGGCTGCTGCATGACATCACAACCTGCACAAGCTATAGCAAAATCATTTGAAGGAGAACAGAAGCAGGGTCATTAATACACCTGCATCAACCAAGCTGCGTCAGGGTACTACACCTGCATCAACCAACCCACCTCAGGATACCACACCTGCATCAACCAAGCCACCTCAGGATACTACACCTGCATCAACCAACCCACCTCAGGATACCACACCTGCATCAACCAAGCCACCTCAGGATACCACACCTGCATCAACCAAGCCACCTCAAAATACCACACCTACATCAATCCATCCCACCTCAGGATACCACACCTGCATCAACCAACCCACCTCAGGATACCACACCTGCATCAACCAAGCCACCTCAGGATACCACACCTGCATCAACCATCCCACCTCAGGATACTACACCTGCAGCAACCAACCCACCTCAGGATACCACACCTATAACGAGCTTATTTGGTAGTATGGTAGTGGGGTGTGAATGATAAACCTCTTCGGAGGCTTCTTACTTTATTGTTAAGTCGTGGTGGGTACACAGGCTTGTGTTGTGCCCATGGCCCGGGCAGGGCCATCCCACGAGAGAGAGTGGGGGCCTTGTGTCTTCCTGCTAGGCCGCTGTGTGAGTGAGGCGGAGGCAAGTCTGGGCATACTGAAGTGGCAAGGCCTATAGGTGGCAGCACAGCATGACGCGAAATATGAACTAAGCTGGCAGACAGCATGGGCTGTCTGTGCAGACAGTACAGGCTGTCTACATACACTTGGACACCTACCGCGCGTCGTCCCGACGCAACAATACTGGTGGTAAAAGAAACTTGGTCTCTCTCTCGTAGGAACAGGGCACAGAACACAAAAATAAAAACATATATATACATATGAACATGGAAAAAAACTTCCTACAGGGAGGGAAGAAAAAACATGTGGTGTGCTAAACATCGTGGTCAAAGGCAGTGAGCGTCGAAGGGCATCACTGCACACCTTCCTGCGTCTGGACATACTGCAACACAGGAGACATCGCTGCGGCTGAGCTGTGACGTAACAGGTTACGGTCTCTGGAACGGTTGAAGCAGTCATCGTAGGAGTCGCTGCAGGTTTCACTCAACCTGGGGCACGGACATGCTGGTGCCCTCGAGTGAGGCGTCGACAAAACTCGGCAACTGGGCAGGACTTCTGGCAAGCGACTCAGGAGGACACTTCTCGACTGGTACTGTCGCTGGGCTGTCACTGCCGGCGAGCGTGGAGCGAGTTGTGGAGAGAGTCGTGGCAGAGACGACTGGGCGAAACATCTGGGAGTCGTAACATCATACACCAGACTGCAGTGAGAGAGCTAGCAGTCAAAGTGACATCTTCTTTGTGCAGGCTGCTCATTGAAGCTTGTGACACGAGGCTGACACAGCACCTGCCAACAGGGCTAACTGCGGCTTGGCGAGTATCATTCGGCAGTTGGAGTTATAGCAGAGATTAGTCTAAGCGTCCCCAGACTTGTTTCTCTACATATAACTGCACTCTGAAGGTCTGGAGGTGAAGTGAAACAAATCTCGATGGGAATCGTAGCAGGTACGATTCTGCAGAACATCACGAGCGACGAGCATAAAAGCTTTCTGTACAAGAGGGCTCATATGCTCAGGGCTGAATAATCAGCTGTCAAACACACTGGTCACACGGGTGACTTAACACAGTGGTGCTACTCAGGTCTGGCTCAGACCTCACTGGACACACGGAAACTTTACACACACCGCGGTACAACATGGCTTAAACTAGCAAATGATGCTTTTCTGTGCATAAAACTGACACTAAGACATATACTAAAATGTGAGAACACTGACTGAGAGGAATTAATTAACACGACACATATTTCTCTCGATCTTCTGGGACAATACTGAAATAATTACTGAAACACTCGATGGTGACATCATGTGATGTCAGGCGTGATGTCGCAGGGGGTGACGTCAGCAGCACTGTGACGTCAGCAGACATCTTGAGGTGACGTCAGGCAGACATCGTGAGGTGTCGTCAGCAGACATCGTGATGTCATGAAGTCGGGCAGCATCGTGGGTGAAGTCGATGTGATGTGGGCAGCAGACCACAGCATGTGGCCTTGGGACATCTGGTAACTCACGTAGTGCGTAGGTCTACGTGACATTGCCCACACCCATGTGGCGTCGTGATCTAACGTGGCATGCTGGTCCACGTAGCTTCAAGTGGCCTCGGGCACTCAGATACACAGCTCTGGCAATGAATCACATGAAAAACAGCAGAAAACACAGCAGAGGGAGTGGGCAGTGGTGAGTGTATGTTAGTGTGGTGGCGAGGAGCGTGGGTGAGTGTATGGCAGGGGAGCATCTGGCGGTCTCTCCTCCTCCCACCCACAAACACAAGGAAACACACTGGACGCAGAAATCACCACAAGACTCACCTCTGGCTTGCTGAAACAGCTGTGCTGAGCTGAACAACAACAGCAACATACAAGTGACGCTGAACACGTGACTTGAGAAACAGCGTGGGACACTGTAGCGTGGAGTCACTGGGACGCCACTCACAATTCTCGAAGAAATTCGGTAAATTTCGGCTGGATCCTGCTTGTACCTGTGTCTGGATGCTGAAACGTGCAGACACAACATCAGGATAACTCGTTGAGAGACGGATGCTTCTTGCATGGGATGATGAGGTGAAGATGACTTCATCCCTCTTCCTTCCTCGCTTTGGGCAAACACACTGCTGCGACCACCGCTGGTACCATTTATAACGGGTTTGTTTGGTATTCTGGTAGCTGTTGGTTAATGATACGTCTTCGGAGGCTTCTTTGTTTATTGTTAAGTTGTGGTGGGTACACAGGCTTGTGTGTTTGTGCCCATGGCCCGGGCAGGGCCATGCCCACGAAAGAGAGCTGGGAGGCCTTGTGTGTTCCTGCTAGGCCACTGTGTGAGTGAGGGTGAGGCAAGTCTGGGCATACTGAAGTGGCAAGGCCTATAGGTGGCAGCACCAGCATGGCGCAAAATATGAACTAAGCTGGCAGAAAGCATGGGCTGTCTGTGCAGACAGTACAGGCTGTCTACACACCTGCATCAACCAAGCCACCTCAGGATATCACACCTGCATCAACCATCCCACCTCATGATACCACACCTGCATCAACCAAGCCACCTCAGGATACCACACTTGCATCAACCATCCCACCTCAGGATACCACACCTGCATCAACCATCCCACCTCAGGATACCACACCTGCATCAACCAAGATACTTCAGGATACCACACATGCATAAACCAAGCCATCTCAGGATACCACACCTGCATCAACCATCCCACCTCAGGATACCACACCTGCATCAACCAACAACCTCAGGATACCACACTTGCATCAACCAACCCACCTCAAGATACCTCACCTGCATCAACTAAGCCACCTCAGGATATCACACCTGCATCAACCAAGCCACTTCAGGATACCACACCTGGATCAACCAAGCCACCTCTGGATACCACACCTGCACTAGAAGACAAAAAGAATGCAGATGTAATATATACAGACTTTGCAAAAGCCTTCGACAAGTGTGACCATGGCGTAATAGCGCACAAAATGCGTGCTAAAGGAATAACAGGAAAAAGTCGGTCGATGGATCTATAATTTCCTCGCTAACAGAACACAGAGAGTAGTCGTCAACAGAGTAAAGTCCGAGGCAGCTACGGTGGGAAAAACTCTGTTCCACAAGGCACAGTACTCGCTCCCATCTTTGTTCCTCATCCTCATATCCGACATAGACAAGGATGTCAGCCACAGCACCGTATCTTCCTTTGCAGGATGACACCCAAATCTGCATGACAGTGTCTTCCATTGCAGGACAATGCAAGGCTCCAGGCGGACATCAACCAAATCTTTCAGTGGGCTGCAGAAAACAATATGAAGTTCAATGATGTAGAAATTTCAATTACTCAGGTATGGTAAACATGAGGAAATTAAATCTTCATCAGAGTACAAAACAAATTCTGGCCACAAAATAGAGCGAAACACCAACGTCAAAGACCTGGGAGTGATTATGTCGGAGGATCTCACCTTCAAGGACCATAAAAATTGTATCAATCGCATCTGCTAGAAAAATGACAGGATGGATAATGAGAACCTTCAAACTAGGGAGGCCAAGCCCATGATGACACTCTTCAGGTCACTTGTTCTATCTAGGCTGGAATATTGTGCACACTAACAGCACCTTTCAAGGCAGGTGAAATTGCCCACCTAGAAAATGTACAGAGAACTTTCATGGCGCGCATAACGGAGATAAAACACCTCAATTACTGGGAGCGCTTGGAGGTTCCTAAACCTGTATTCTCTGGAACGCAGGAGGGAGAGATACATGATTATATACACCTGGAAAATCCTAGAGGGACTAGTACCGAACTTGCACACGAAAATCACTCACTACGAAAGCAAAGACTTGGCAGGACGATGCACCATCCCCCCTATGAAATGCAGGGGTGTCACTAGCACGTTAAGAGACCATACAATAAGTGTCAGGGGCCCGAGACTGTTCAACTGCCTCCCAGCACACATAAGGGGGATTACCAACAGACCCCTGGCAGTCTTCAAGCTGGCACTGGACAAGCACCTAAAGTCAGTTCCTGATCAGCCGGGCTGTGGCTCGTACGTTGGTTTGCGTGCAGCCAAGAACAGCCTTTTGGT
>NW_026510561.1:0-13986 GCF_026875155.1 Cherax quadricarinatus | reverse complement strand
GGATTGAACCCGCGGTCATAGAGCCCCTCAAAACCCGCCCGCCGCGTTAGCCACTAGACCAGCTAGTGGTCTAGTGGCTAACGCGAGGGTTTGGATTTTTGAGACTCTATGACCGCGGGTTCAATCCCGGCCGGGGGTATGGTTTACTCACCCATTAGCGGGAAAACACAGCTGTTCTGATGTAAACAAAGGCGTGTTGGGTGTTGCCATCTATGGTTAGGTTTATTGATTTTTATTTTATTTTATTTCATTATTTATTTTTGTTTTGATTAATTTTTAAAAATCAATTTTCCTCTCCAAACACTTGAACTTTTTAGGTAGGGACCCCTTTACACTTGCACCATGTGCGCAGTCTTGGATGAACCCCTGAACCCCTTGGACCACGGGGCCCCCAAAAGCCCTGGGCCCTAGGCAAAAACCTCGTTTGCCTATTACCTGGAGACCTGGAGAGAGTTCTGGGGTAAAACGCCCCCCGCGGCCCGGGTTTTGTGACCGGCCTCCTGGTGGATCAGAACCTGATAACCAGGCTGTTGCTGCTGGCTGCACGCAAACCAACGTACGAGCCACAGCCCGGCTGGTCAGGAACCGACTTTAGGTGCTTGTCCAGTGCCAGCTTGAAGACTGCCAGGGGTCTGTTGGTAATCCCCCTTATGTATGCTGGGAGGCAGTTGAACAGTCTCGGGCCCCTGACACTTATTGTATGGTCTCTTAACGTGCTAGTGACACCCCTGCTTTTCATTGGGGGGATGTTGCATCGTCTGCCAAGTCTTTTGCTTTCACAGCGAGTGATTTTCGTGTAATCCGGCCCTGGCCAAGCCCATGATGACACTCTTCAAGTCACTTGTTTTATCTAGGCTGGAATATTGCTGCACACTAACAGCACCTTTCAAGGCAGGTGAAATTGCTGACCTAGAAAATGTACAGAGAACCTTCACGGCGTGCATAATGGAGATAAAACACCTGAATTACTGGGAGCGTTTGAGGTTCCTGAACCTGTATTCCCTGGAACACAGGCGGGAGAGATATATGATTATATACACCTGGAAAATCCTAGAGGGACTAGTACCGAACTTGCACACGAAAATCACTCACTACGAAAGCAAAAGACTTGGCGGACGATGCAACATCCCCCCAATGAAAAGCAGGCGTGTCACTAGCACGTTAAGAGACCATACAATAAGTGTCAGGGGCCCGAGACTGTTCAACTGCCTCCCAGCATTATAAGGGGGATTCCCAAAACAGACCCCGGGCAGTCTTCAAGCTGGCACTGGACAAGCACCTAAAGTCGGTTCCTGACCAGCCGGGCTGTGGCTCGTACGTTGGTTTGCGTGCAGCCAGCAGTAACAGCCGGGTTGATCAGGCTCTGATCCACCAAGAGGCCTGGTCACAGACCGGGCCGCGGGGGCGTTGACCCCCGGAACTCTCTCCAGGTAACTCCAGGTAAGTGTCTGCACACTGTAGGTAAAGCATAATAGTCTTACCATCTTAAGAGCAATAGAATGTAATAACTCACTTCAATGGATAGATTACAAATCTTTTCATATAACATTGCTTCCATCAGGAAGCAGTTGCTTGACTTACATCATATTAGTTCAACCAAGAATATTAATGTCATCTGTTTGCAGGAATGTAGACTGAAAGATGGAGCACCTCCACCAAAGTTGCCTGGATATGCAGCTTATAACTTAAGATCAACCAACTGTTGTGTGATGTATGTTAGAAAGAACCTGCCACATTCACTCCTTGCCCTGCAGAGTCGAGTCAACATGCAACATAATGGTGTCAAAGTATACATAAGGGGATTTTTCATAAAAACTTTTAATCTCTAAGCACCAGCGAACCAGCTTCGACCTGATGCTTTACCAGATCGCATCAATAGTGAACCTAGCCCTACCAGATGACTTCGAACAGGCGATAAATGACATGCCCATGCACTCTGCCCCAGGGCCAGACTCATGGAACTCCGTGTTCATCAAGAACTGCAAGAAGCCCCTATCACAAGCTTTTACCATCCTATGGAGAGGGAGCATGGACATGGGGGTCGTCCCACAGTTACTAAAAACAACAGACATAGCCCCACTCCACAAAGAGAGTAGTAAAGCAATAGCAAAGAACTACAGACCGATAACACTAACATCCCATATCATAAAAATCTTTGAAAGGGTCCTAAGAAGGAAGATCGCCACCCATCTAGAAACCCATCAATTACACAACCCAGGGCAACATGGGTTTAGAGCAGGTCGCTCCTGCCTGTCTCAACTATTGGATCACTAGGACAAGGTCCTAGATGCACTAGAAGACAAAAAGAAATGCAGATGTAAAAATGTACAGACTTTGCAAAACCCTTCGACAAGTGTGACCATGGCATAATAGCGCACAAAATGGGAAAAAGCAAAAAACAAGAAAAGTTGGTAGATGGATCTATAATTTCCTCACAAACAGAACACAAAGATAGTAGTCAACAGAGTAAAGTCCGAGGCGGCTAAAGGTGAAAAAAGCTCTGTTCCACAAGGCCAGTACTCGCTCCCATCTTGTTTTTTTTCTCCTCCTCATATCTGACATAGACAAGGATGTCAGCCAGAGCACCGTGTCTTTTCCTTTTGCAGATGACACCCGAATCTGCATGACAGTGTCTTCCATTGCAGACACTGCAAGGCTCCAACTGGACATCAACCAAATTTTTCAATGGGCTTCAGAAAACAATAAGAAGTTCAACGATGAGAAATTTCAATTACTCCGATATGGTAAACACGAGGAAATTAAAACTTCATCAGAGTACAAAACAAATTCCGGCAACAAAATAGAGCGAAAAACCAACGTCAAAGACCTGAGAGTGATCATGTCGGAGGATCTCACCTTCAATGACCATAACATTATATCAATCACAGCTGCTAGAAAAGTGACAGGATGGATAATGAGAACCTTCAAAACTAGGGATGCCAAGCCCATGATGACACTCTTCAGGTCACTTTTTCTTTCTAGGCTGGAATATTGCTGCACACTAACAGCACCTTTCAAGGCAGGTGAAATTGCTGATCTAGAAAATGTACAGAGAACCTTCATGGTGCGCATAACGGAGAAAAAACACCTCAATTACTGGGAGTGCTTAAAGTTCCTGAACCTGTATTCCCTGGAACACAGGCAGGAGAGAGACATGATTATATACACCTGGAAAATCGTAGAGGGACTAGTACCGAACTTGCACACGAAAATCACTCACAACGAAAGCAAAAGACTTGGCAGACGATGCAACATCCCCCCAATGAAAAGCAGGGGTGTCACTAGCACGTTAAGAGACAATACAATAAGTTTCAGGGGCCCGAGACTGTTTAACTGCCTCCCAGCATACATAAGGGGGATTACCAATAGACCCCTGGCTGTCTTCAAGCTGGCACTGGACAAGCACCTAAAGTCGGTACCTGACCAGCCGGGCTGTGGCTCATACATTAGATTGCGTGCAGCCAGCAGTAACAGCCTGGTTGATCAGGCTCTGATCCACCAGGAGGCCTGGTCACAGACCGGGCCGCGGGGGCGTTGACCCCCGGAACTCTCTCCAGGTAAACTCCATGTACCCTCATTCTTGCCAGACATAAGAATATTGGTGGGTCTATAACAAACACCAATGGAACTAAACTAGTGAAATTTCTAAATGAGCATGATAATGTTCGAACTGTGGGCACTACTGAGCCTACTCACATATATGGTGGAATACTAGATCTGTGACTTGGATTTAATACATCATATACGATGCATGACTGTCATAGTTGATGATCTATCTGATCACTTCCCAAGACTCACAACTGTCAATCTTGATCATATTACCAGCAATCAAGGCGCTAAACACAGAAAGAGAAAATTTATTTTCAACCCAGAACACAGAGATTACTTTATTAACCACTTGGATCAATGGTATAAGAATTATGAGTCCATTGGCACACAAAAATTCAATGATGATCTAGTTGCCACTATTGAGACTGTACTCACAGAACAAGTGGGCAGGAAAAGAAAACATAAACCCATCTAGATACCAATCAATTACACAACCCAGCCTCATCAATACGGCCACTTGATACTGGAGTTCCGCAGGGAAGTGTCCTTGGACCCCTGCTCTTACTCATTTACATCAATGACCTTCCAAACATATCCCAACACCTGAAACCCATTCTCTTTGCTGACGACACGACTTACGTCATCTCCCACCCTAATCTTGCCACCCTTAACACCATTGTTAACGAGGAGCTGCTCAAAATATCGACTTGGATGACAGCCAATAAACTTATACTTAACACTGGCAAAACCTACTACTATATTATGTTTGGTAGCAGAGCAGGTGTTGCGCAACTTAGCATTAAGATCGACAACACTCTAATTGCCAGACATAATGAGGGCAAATTCCTTGGCCTATACCTCGACAACAACCTAAATTTCAGCACCCATATCCAACACATAACCAAAAAAGTATCCAAAACGGTGGGGATCCTCTCCAAGATACGATACTACGTACCGCAAACTGCCCTTCTCGCACTATACCATTCACTTATATATCCATACCTCACCTATGCTATCTGTGCTTGGGGTTCAACTGCAGCAACACATCTAAAGCCAATAATAACCCAACAAAAAGCCGCAGCAAGAATAATCACTAAATCCCATCCCTGGAAACACCCCCCTTCCCCACTCTTCATAGATTTAAACTTACTCCCTATATTTGCAGGACCTTAAATTTCAATATTAACCTTGACCTAAAACACTTTCTTGATAGTTGTGACAGGATCCACAGGCATAACACCAGACACAAACATCTCTATGACATTCCCAGTGATCGACTAAACCTTTACAAAAATTCAATGTATTTCAAAGGACCTAAAATCTGGGACACCCTACCTGAAAACTCAAGAACTGCAGACACATTCATCACTTTCAAAACCACAGTTAGAAAACATCTTATCTCCCTGATCTACCCAAACAACTAACTACATGATAACCACCTGGTGGTTCATAATTACACTCACTCACCCACTGACTATAAACCTAGAAATACTAATCTTAAAATAATAAATCCTAATTAGTCATAAGTTTGCCTATGATACTCCAATATAGACACCTTGTATTGTGCCAAAACAAAAGCATTCACATTGTTAAACTCACAAATTATGATGTAGTCACTTAGCCTTAATACCATAATCTGTAAGGATTTAATGTTAAGATTTAATCTAAGTCTGCTCGAAATGCCTAGCCATGCTAGGTGTCCTAGTGGCCCCCTCTGTAATTAGTATTTCATAAACCCCACATTGTAACCCTTACAGAGAATAAACTTGAATTGAATTGAATTGAATCTTGTTTCTCATCCTCATATCTGACATAGACAAGGATGTCAGCCACAGCACCGTGTTTTCCTTTGGAGATGACACCCGAATCTGCATGACAGTGTCTTCCATTGCAGACACTGCAAGGCTCCAACTGGACATCAACCAAATTTTTCACTGGGCTGCAGAAAACAATGTGAAGTTCAACGATGATAAATTTCAATTACTCCGATATGGTAAACATGAGGAAATTAAAACTTCATCAGAGTATATAACTAAATTCCAGCCACAAAACAGAGCGAAAAACTAACGTCAAAGACCTGGGAGTGATCATGTCGGAGGATCTCACCTTCAAGGACCATAACATTGAATGAATCGCATCTGCTAGAAAAATGAGAGGATGGATAATGAGAACCTTCAAAACTAGGGATGCCAAGCCCATTGTGGAAAATACTGTATATTTCCTGGAAATACGGTAATTTATAGGTAAATAGCTGGCCTATATTGCATTTAATAAAAATTGTTATCGAGAATGGGAAACCCGGCGCCTGCGCAAAAGAGACTCGCCATGTTTGAACTAGTCAACAGAAAGTTAGTGAAATCGGAAGAATTTTCGTGCTCTAGAGGTAAAATTGGTCTGACACCTCTCAAATAGGAGGCGAAATTGTTGGATGTGCATTCCTGCATAACTTGAGATATCAGGCGACTGATAAGCCATGTCTATATATTTATGTTTATAGTTCTGTCCAGTATTATCATAAATGTAGACAGCGAGGCTTTCTGAGTATGATACACCTTAATCTCCAGTCAAATTGGTGAGTGATATTAAGATATATTCTCCTTCTGTTATGTATATGGGTATATATATAATCATTTATTATTTTTAATATACAGTCCACAAACTTATATATTTACCAGAATTCTTGTTGATGCATCTTTTATTTGTAATTAATAGGTCTAGAGCAACTTGTGGATAAGACAGTTGTAGGTATCGAAGGGGGACATTTTTGCGATGTAGGTGTCCCAAATTCCTACTTGTCTATGTAACTGATAAATAATAATGATCTTTATTATCATTTACTGTTATGTACATAATGAGTTATTTTCAGATAAATGCAATTTTCCACATTTAATTTGCCCGTTGGTCCTTCTTGAACCGGAGGAAATTAGTGAAGTCATTAATTATTTAATTACTTAATAATTATAAGTGAAATGACAGAAGGAGGTGGATGTTAAGTTCACAAATTTACTTAATGTGTAGTGGATTATAATTATTACAATATTAATTTGATAAGACAATTCTGGCCAAGATTTATATCAGTGTATGTGTAAATGATAAGCCAAGTGTAGCTAATTATATCAATGTGTATAATATTAACTTTGCTATGCCAAATTCTGGCAAAGATTTATATTAATTTGTATAATATTAATTTTGAAGAGCCATGTCTGGCTAAAGGTTTGTATTAATGTACATTTAAAATTCATATAATTTTCTTACATGTGTAATTACTAAGCTCAAGTGTAGCTAACAGTATTAATGTACATTTAAAATTTATATAATTTTCTTACATGTGTAATTACTAAGCTCAAGTGTAGCTAACATTATTAATGTGTATTTAAAATTTATATTATAATTTTCTTACATGTAATTGCTAAGCTCAAGTAGCTAGGATTTATTCAAAGGTAAGTTGTATCAATGTTGTAAGTTGTAATCAGTGTTATTAATTGAGTTGAATTTAATACATTACATCATGGCTGAAAATGAGGAAATTAATATAGAAGACAAACATATGGAATATAGAGCAAAGAAAACATCACTACAGGCTAGAAAATGTCATGTAACCAAGGCATACAATAAGTGCTTGGAATTGATGAATCAAGAAACTGTGAATACTGATGATTTTAAATTGTATTTAGATGCTTTAGGGAATAGATATGATTCATACAAACTATATTACAACAAATATGAAGGAGATTTGTTAGTAAACTGTGTAGATGAGACTGAAGTAGATCTTATGATTAATCAGTAATATGAATTAGAGGAAAAGATTCTTTCTTGTAAAAGTCAGGCCTTGAATAAATTAAAATGTGTAAACCAGGCAGTTAATCAGTCTGCTCCAACAAATAATGTCTTTGCCAAAACTCCCAGAATTATGTTTACCTGTTCATACCTTGTCTGGAGAGAGTTCCAGGGGTCAACGCCCCCGCGGCCCGGTCTGTGACCAGGCCTCCTGGTGGATCAGAGCCTGATCAACCAGGCTGTTACTGCTGGCTGCACGCAAACCAACGTACAAGCCACAGCCCGGCTGGTCAGGTACCGACTTAAGGTGCTTGTCCAGTGCCAGCTTGAAGACTCCCAGGGGTCTATTGGTAATCCCCCTTATGTATGGTGAAAATTTGGAGGAATTTTGGTCAATTTTTAAAGCAGCTGTGCATGATAGAAGTGATCTAGCCTGTGTAACTAAATTATTTTACCTCAAAGGACAGGTAAGAGGAGATGCTCACATACTCATACAAGCCTTTCCCAATGTAGATGACTCTTACAAGGAAACAGTTGACTTGTTGAGAGTCACTTATGGTAATATAGAACAAAGTAGGTTGGATCTAGGGAATATCATTGTTAATTTAAAATCTCCAGATCACACTTACAAAGGTTTACAGCAGTTTAGAGTTAAACTGGAGAGCACTCTCAAAACTTTAAGTAATAAATATAATCTGAAGGAATCAGACTGATTATTGAGTGCCATGGTACAGAATAAATTAAGCTGTAAAACACTTGAATGCCTCTCAAACAAATATCACAAAGGTTATTTTGGACTGGAGGAAATAAGACTAGGTCTACAAGAATTAATTGTGCAGTTGCAGACCAACCAACTCATTTTAAAGATGCAACACATAATAACTCTGAGGTATCTATCAAGTTTCACAAAGGGAAAAATTATCCCAATGGCAATAATCAAAATTCATTTCCTAAAAATAGTTGCATAGGTGCATACCAAGTAGCAAGAATCAGAAATAATGATTCTCCACAAGGTAAGAAGAATAAGTACCCTCCTAAGAGTAGCCCAGTTAATAAGAAACCAGTCAGGGAAAAGAGAGATTGTCTTTTCTGCAAGGGTACTCATTTTTCTAAGAATTGCAATGCATACAGTTCATGGAATGATAAAGTTGAAAGATTGGAGGAACTTGACAGATGTATCAGGTGTTTAGGTGATCACAATGTAAAGGGTTGCCATGCCAAATTAAACAACTGTTATCAATGTCACAAAGGAAGACACCATATAGTCATGTGTAAAGGTCTATATGATAATATTGATAATAATGATAATGTTGACAATCCTGACACAACAGTAGCTAATGTAAAAATTGCTGCTAATGTTAATAATGATGGTTTTGCTGAAGTAGCCTTACCTGTGTTACAGGTAAAAATTGATGATAAAAGGCATAAATCAAAAAATGTAAATGCATTATTGGACCAGGGATCCCAGCGTACTTTCATAAAACGTAAATGTCTTTGTGAGGGAAAAGTTCAATAGATAGGAGTAGCGAGGGAGTATATAGTAACAATAGTTTCATTGCCGGCTACTTGTTAAGGTGGGGTAAGTCAAGCTCCCGCTATTCCCGCCTTTTTTTCCCCACCCCGAAAGCGAGGAAGTAAGATATCACCTCCGATACCATAAATGTCTTGACTAGGGCTCAGACCAAAGCCCAAGCTTCTCCTACTGTCCATCCTTTGACTTTAAGCCTTTAGATATATCGAAGGACTCCTTTGTCAATTTACAACGTAATTGCCCTTCTCTTCAGAATTGCCATAATGCCGCTAAACAAAATCAAGTTATCCAAAGGAAAAACTTTTCATATAAATTTGAATATATAAAAGGTATCTTGTACAAGTCAGTATTCAAATTAAATTCAGATGAGATAGACTATTCCATCTTAGTTGTTCCAAGTCAATGCAGAAAGGCTGTTCTTAAAATGGCTCATGACCTGCCAGTGGCCGGACATTTCTCGCATCGTAAAACCTTAAATAAAATTAGGGAAACCTATTTTTGGCCAAAAATGTCCTCAGATATCACTACCTATTGTAGATCATGTAAAGTTTGCCAACTGTCATCCTCCCTAGGTACCAGGCGAGTACCTATGGTCAAAATGCCAGTCTTTACGGTACCTTTTGAAAGAGTAGCTATTGACATCGTTGGTCCTTTATCTCCACTGTCATCTGGGGGACATAGATATATATTAACATTAGTTGATTATGCTTTGAGTTTCCCTGAAGCCATACCCTTAAAGACCATAACTACTACAGAGGTGGCTGAAGCCCTTTTGTCCATCTTCTCCAGAGTGGGCATTCCTAGAGAAATTTTGTCTGACCGTGGGACACAATTCACATCTGACTTAATGCAACATCTATACCAACTTCTGGGAGTGAAGTCTCTCTTCACCACACCCTATCATCCCAGCTGTAATGGGAGGATTGAGCGCCAGCATTCGATTCTCAAGTCCCCTTTTAAGGAAAACTTTGCTCCCTTAAACCTAGGAGTGGCATCGTTACCTACCCTGTGCTTTGTTTTCCATGAGGGAAGTTCCCAGTGACTCTTTGGGGTTTTCACCTTTTGAACTTCTCTATGGTAGACAGGCCAGAGGCCCATTGTCCATCCTTCATGACTTATGAACTAATGAGGAGGTGAGTGCTGAGGTTCAGTCTTCTTACCAGTTTCTCCTTGACCTTAGATCCAAACTTGAGGAGACCTCTGACATAGTTTCGAAAAACCTAAGCTTGTCAATGGACCAGTACAAAACCTATTTTGATTCCAAAAGTCAGAGGAGAAGTTTTAAAGTAGGAGATGAAGTTCTTGTACTTTTGCCTATCAAGTCAAATAAATTATTAGTAGCATGGAAAGGTCCATATAAAGTATTAAAAATTTGTGGGAAAGTTGACTACCTCATAGAAGTCAAGGGGAAACCTAAACTTTATCATATCAACATCCTTAAGAAATATTACCGAAGAAATTCGGTTAACTGCCTTAATAACTTTGACTTAGTTTTTCCACACGAACTTGATACGACAACTGAAGAATGTAAGGTGTGCGTAATTGACACCTCTAACTTAGACTATGATGAAGAACTACATGACTTGGTGACTTTGACCACTCGGACGCAACCAACATTAATATTAATAAATTCTTTGGATGACCATAAGAGACATGAACTACTTCAATGTGTGAGTAACTTTTCAGACGTCTTTACTGATATTCCAGGTGTTACCCCACGGTAGTCCATAAGATTGACTTAGTGACGGACAATCCTATCAAACAAAAATTTTTTAACCCATTTCCAGTTCACCTTAGGGATGCATTTGACCGAGAGGTAGACAAATTATTAAAACTAAAGATCATTGAACCTTCAGTATTTTTCATATTGTTCACCAGTAGTCATGGTTAAGAAGGAGGAAAAATTCATATAGACTTGCTATTGACTTCAGAGGCCTTAATGCTATAACTCGGTGGGATGCTGAGCCTATGCCCTTAATAGATAGCGATCTACACAAATTTTATGACGCTTCCTTCTTTTCAGAGATTGATATTGTGCAGGCATATCATAAAGTAATATTAGATCCTTCTTCTAAGCAGTACACCGCTTTTCCTACACACCAAGGACTGATGCAATATAGAACTATGCCCTTCGGTTTGGTAACTGCCTGTGCTACCTACGTGAGACTGATGAGAAAGGTCTTGGGTAATATGCCAAACGTTTCAGTTTATTTTGATAACATTTACGTAATGACATCCATGTGGGGCGAACATATCCAAACATTAACATCAGTTTTGCGTAGGTTACGCTCACATGGCCTCACTGCCAAGCCGAAGAAATGCTTCCTTGGGTAAAAACAAGATTAGATATCTTGGACTGATACTTTCTAATAAACTCTCTGCAGCCTTCCCCAGTAAAATCAAAGCTTTATTAGAATTTAAATTCCCCAAAACCAAGAAGCTCGTGCGTAGCTTTCTTGGTTCTGTAAATTTTTATGCACGGTTTTATCCCGAACCCTTACTGATCTTTACAGGCATCTTATCCGACTTCCTTAAAAAAATCTGTGAAGGAACCTCTTGAAAATTTCCGACGTAGCTCGGGAAAAGTTTAATGAGATTAAAAGTATCTTTTCGAAAGACCCTATACTTAAGATTCCAGATATTAATAAAACATTTTGTTTAAGAACTGATGCCTCCCCAAAACTGGCTTAGGTGTGGTGTTACTACAATAGCATGATGGTTACTCCTTCCCTGTTATGCTTCCTAAGCCCGGGAAAACTCCCCACAGAAATGAGATACTCCACCATAGAAAAGGATGTTTTGGCCCTTTTGTGGGATATCTCCAAACTTAAATTTTATTTGCTGGGGAAAGAATTCATTTTAGAAACGGACCACAAACCTTTGATTATACCTAGAAACTTTTAGGGAACCAACAGTCGCCTCATGAGGTGGACATGGCACTCCAGGCTTTTAAGTTCCATATTGTGTATATCAATGGTTCATCCAATTATTTCTCTGACTGGTTAAGTCGTGACAGTCGGTAGAAGATTTCTTGCCTTACGCGACTTCCATATGTTAGAACTTTTTCCTCGCCTATTCTTCTTATACTCCTTGACTATAAGTCTTGGTATGGGGGAGTGTGAGGGAAAAGTTCAATAGATAGGAGTAGCGAGGGAGTATATAGTAACAATAGTTTCATTTCCGGCTACTTGTTAACGTAGGGTAAGTCAAGCTCCCACTATTCCCGCCTTTTTTCCCCCACCCCGAAAGTGATAGTTTGACTGCCGGCTGCTTGTTAAGGTAGGTCAGCCTAGCTCCCGCTATCCCTTCCCCTCCTTCTTCCCCCCTCCCCCTGAAAGGTGACGTGTGGGGCTCTGGTATGAAAGTACAGATGGGGTATGAAAGTACAGATGGGAGATCCTACAACTCTAAAATTATATGGTTTTCTCTCAGATAAAAGGGCTCAATTGTATGACACTGTTTATGTAACTGTCAGGTTGGGCAATGAGAAAAAACGTGTTAATGCAGTAATTGTAGATAGACTTCCAGAGAAAATATCTTCAGTGGGACTTAGTAAAGCTACAGAAAGACTTTCACATAATGTAAATTTAGCACCTTCTGGTGTAAGTGATGATTCTGTAGGCCCAATAAATATTTTGATAGGTAGTGACTATTATGCCTCCTTTGTAAAGGGTATGGTAAAGAAATGTGGTGTCACCCGTTTGAAGACTGCAGGAGGCCATGTAATGTATGGTAGGATTCCTCGTAATAATAATTCATGACTAGAGAAAACTACAAATACCATAACTGTGTGTCTTACTCATGAAATCGTACCCCTGTATAATTCTTCCATAGAGGATGGTGTTGAGCCAGTGCATAAATTGTGGGAATTAGACAGCATTGGAATAAATGTAAATGAAGAAAGTCCAGACGATTCTTTTACTCAGGAGCAATACCTGAGAGATGTAAAATTTGAATCTGGACAATACTGGGTACGACTTCCGTGGAGACTGAACCATCCAGAATTGCCCACTAATTACAGAATGGCAAATGGACAATTAAAGGCTCAGCTCTGCGAACTGAGTAAGACATCAGAATTGTTAACTGCCTATAATGATATAATTGCTGAGCAGTTAATTAATAAATTTATAGAAGAGGTACCTCCTGAGCAAGCCAAAATTTATGGTCACTGTTTGCCACATCACGGAGTGAAGAGGGATTCTAAGACCACTCCTCTGAGAATTATGTTTAATTGTAGTGCCAGGAGTAACAAAAATGTACCTAGTTTAAATGACTGTTTGATGACAGGTCCGTCATTGACGGAAAAATTAGGAAATATCTTATTAAATTTCAGAGTGAAGCATTATGCGTTTACAGCTGACATAAGTAAAGCTTTCCTAAGAGTGGGTTTACCAGAGGCTGACCGGGATTGTACCTGCTTCTTATGGCCTGAGAATCCTAGTGACCCATTTAGCCCTCTGAAAACCTTTCGCTTTAGGAGCGTATTATTTGATGCTACATCCAGTCCGCTCCTACTTCAAGCAACGATAAATGCACACCTTAAACATATGGGAAGTCCATTGAGTAAAGTAATGAGCAAACAATTTTATGTGGACAATTTCCTGGGTGTGACATCAACTGAAGAGGAACTGTTAATGACTTATAGAGAAGCTAATAAAATAATGCAAAGTGCAAATATGCCTTTGAGAGAATGGAATAGTAATTCGTCCAAATTAAAGGACAAAATAAGTAAAGATTACCCTGGAGATGAAGTGCCAAAATGTAGTAATGTATTGGGATTAACTTGGGATACTGAGAGGGATTTGTTAATGTTAAAACCTAATAATTACAGTATGCCCAATAAATTAACTAAGAGAGTCTTGCTTGCTGAAGTTTTCCAAATGTTTGATCCACTAGGGTTAGTGTCACCCCTTACTATAAGAGGGAAATTATTAATACAGGAAGCATGGAAACTTAAATGTGCTTGGGATGAAATTCTACCTGAGGAATTTATTAACAGGTGGGATGAATTAATTGGTGATTATAAAAAAATTCCAATGTTGGAGTTCCCACGCCAGGTGGCCAATCCAAATAGAAATGTACCCACTTTTTTTGGATGCTTCAAAAATTGGGGAATGGGGTTTTACCTT
>NW_026510560.1:0-13947 GCF_026875155.1 Cherax quadricarinatus | reverse complement strand
AGCCTTCCCCAAAAGTTTACACCGTGCCATCAAATCGATCATTATGCAAACCTTGATACGTGCTTTAAATCTCTATTTCTCCACAGGGTATCTCGCACCATCACCCAATAACAATTGCGTAACTGTCCTTTAAATCCCTGAACCCCATAAAAAAAATTGATTCTTTCCCTCCCAAGTCGAACATAATAATCCCGAATACGTTTTCTTAGCCACCACATCCCCCCCACCTAACCAAGTCTCCATCCCCAGGAGCCCTGCTAACAAACCCTCCAAAACACTCAAAGATTTCCTATTCTCCTCCCCTTTTAACAATTTAACATTCAATTTCCAATAACTACACCCTCTTAGGAAAACCCCTCCACCTGAGTCCAAAAGAACTCCTCTATGATCAGAAAAACCACATCTAAAATACGACACACTATTAACTACGATGGTGCGTGACACGTACCTCTATCAAGTCGCGCCGCATATCCACGGACGTACAAAAGTATGCTCAACCTCTCCCCCCCCCAAACGTCCATTAATCCCACCCTGACATTAAATCTCCCATTACCCTGAAAGTACCACTTCCCCGAGGTTCTCCCATCCTTACGCCGGATCACGCAATTCCAATCCCCGCCTACAATAGCTACTTCAGGGAGTGACCTAAAATAATAAATTAACACCTCTTTCACAAAGATTGCTTTTACACCCCCATCATTCTCGGCTGGCCATACACACACACAAAAGCCACCTTCACCCGTCCCATAGCCCTTCCACCCTTATTATCCTCCCCTCCCCCTTCACTACGTCTCACAACAAACAGGCTAGTCTCCGGGATCATGATGGCAACGCCACCTTTCAACCGAATCGCATTTCTCCAGGGTACACGTTATATCCTTCTATCCGCAATTCACTGCCACATTTATGATTGTGTTCCTGTATGAAAAACAACGTCCACATTTTTACGCACCCTAAATCACGTAACCATGCACCCCTTTCGTACAGTTCGCAAACCATTAATGTTTATTGTGAGGCACTTAAAAACGACAATGATGGGTTTTTCCCTTTTGACAGTGAATGTTTTTCACTAGATTTTTTGTTTCCAATTTTCCCTTCCCCCCCTTTTGAAGCACTCCTGATCATCCCCGGGGCTTTGGGTGCACAAGGACCCTTTCTGTGGCCACATCCCCCCATGATTTTTTCCTGATCTTTGGGCGCTTTAACACATCACAGAATCTGAAGTTTTAACAGAGCGTTTTCGTGTTACACTTTCCACCTGCATTTCGTCGTCCACAGTGCAATCCTGGTGGATTTCCACCTCCCACCGTTTGTTTCAGCAGGCGTCAGTGGGTCCACTACCAGCTGCACGTGTGATCCACGTCCGCGTCGCAGCTGTCCCAAGTTAGGGATGGGGCCGGTCGCAGGACTTATGCTGTCCTCCCTAAATAATTCGTCTAAAACAGAGACAATGGATGTCTCCACATCATTGGCCTGCTCTTCTCGAGAAGCCGTTTCTACCCCTGGGGCTGCCTCCAAAGGAGGCGACACTTCCGGGGAGTGTAGCACACACCGTATTCGAGACCTCTCAAACCTCTTCGCTCCAAGACAATCTTGAGGGTTTTCACAGGCGCTTCAGGCACATCTTGCTTATACCTTCTCCCCTAAATCCTTGCTCTGTTGTACACCCTGGCACCTGTCTCCTTTCACACTGCACCGGCAAATGATCGTATGCTCCACACAACCTACAAGTGGGGCGTTGCCCTGTTTAAGTCACAAATACTGAGCCCTGAATCTTGCAGGACCCCAATATAAAGGGGGTTTGGGATGTGTGTGTTTTTTTTTACCAAAAAAGTTCCCTCAGGTAGCCCTTCATTGGGCCTCGGGCCCCTCCTGCTGTAGAGGTTTTTATGGTGCCGAATTTACCCAGGGGACTGTATATCAGTCGCATCAGCTCAAAGGGTACGTTTTGACTTTTACCCATGTATAATGGCGGGATACATCGTTTTGTTCACGGACACACCCTGGTTAACCCAGATTACCTTTGATACTTGTCGCGACATTCTCGTAAAATTAGCTGAGCAAAAATTTACAAAGTTTGTAAACCATTCATCGCTACACCGCACAATCCCCGTTGGCGATACCATAGGTGTTCGGATTATCGCTGGGAAAAATATCGCCATTTTGGTCCAAGGGACTGTCCCAAAGAGTTAATTTCCAAAAACACAGGTTGACGCGGGGGGTTAGCGCCTGCCCTGTTGGAAAAATAAAAAGCCACCGAACAGTATAGAGGCGCAGTTTAGAAAAAGTTTTTACTCAAAGGCTGAGAGGGCGAATGTATAATTGATTAAGGAAGTCGTAGTGTCGTAGTCGCAGTGTAGGTGTAATTTGGGAAAAGGGGTTTTGTTATAGTAAAAAAAAATAGAAGTTAGGAAATTTGGTGAAAATTTGTCTCCCCCCTTTGACAAATTTAAAGAAACAAAAAATGCAGACTCGCTGAGAGTCATATTAGGAGTAAAAATAGTCTGTATACAAAAGGCCCCTGTTAAAAAATCTAAAAAATCGTCTAGTCTTCACACGCCCCCCTTTTTGAATGGCCCCCAATGTGAGGGAAAAGTTCAATAGATAGGGTGAGAGGGGGAAATATATAAAATGTTTTTTACCCGGGTATAGTTAAGGTGGGGCAAGTCAGGCTCCCATTTTTCCCTCCTTTTCTCCCCCCACCCCAAAGTGATAGTTTGATTCCCGGGTACTTTTTAACGTAGGGTCAGTCTAGCTCCGCTATCCCTTCCCCTCCCTTTTCCCAAACCCCCCCCCCTCGAAAGGTGACGTGGGGTTGGGTCAAACGTAAATCCTCACTCACAGCCCCAACACTACTGAAAGCACACCCCTGCCTTGTTTCTAGGATTTTTTGGGTTAAAAAGCTTCACTTTTGCCCAATAAAAACTTAGCCCTTTCATCTTGCCGGGGTTGCTGTTTAAATAATCCCCACGTTTTTTTGAATATTTACACACCATGGAGATGATTTTTTTAAGATGGGAAAACCCTGTCTATTTCCCCCGCTTGGTGTCAGAGAGGGTCACCTGGCAATCAACACAAAAAAGGGAGAAGACAAACGTCCAGAGATTCCCATTTTGAAATTTTTTAATACTGTCACCGTAGAAATTGCGGGACGAACCCCCCAATCTTCGGGGTAAAGAACCTGTTTTTCCCTGTCATCGGGATACTACTCACTGGTTTTGTGAAGAACTAGCCAGGGGATGGTCACCAACCCCTCGACCCCCCCCCCATCATCCAACGGCCCACGATTTCAACAACAGTGTCCCCAACACCAGACCCCCCAGTAGATATTAGCGTCGATTCAAAGTTTTTTTTTATTCTTTTAAATTTTTTCATTTTTCTTTCAATAGGATTCCCTTTTCATGTTTTATTTTTTTATGTTTAAATTTTAAAAATAATAAAATTTTTCTTTGTGAATTTTTATTTCTTTTTTTCATTAATTTTTCCTGAGGGGAGCCACCCTGAGAAATACTGTCTAATTGTTACGGGGGCTGAGAAACTCAAAAGTGGCGACCTTCCCAGGATTTTTTTACTGAAAAAGATTCAACTCCATCTCGAATCACCATTGGAACTTCAACCCCCCCCCCACGGGGAGGTCCCACCACCATGAGTAATTTTTTCTATGGTAGGATACGGTACGGGTTTTTAAAAAAGATTTGGTGATTTTATAGTCTCAATTTATTGAAAAGTCAAGTCAGGCGGGATATAATATTATTCTGCACCTTTCATGGGTTTAAAAAACACTTTGGAGGATTAGACTCTGGGGCCCCGAGATTTTCCGTGACAAAATTGTTTCATTGAGCTCTTCATTTTAAAGGGGAACTGTCATAGGAACTTTTGTTGGTTGGTGAGAAATTGGATGGTCAAGGGACCCATTCTATTTACTGTTTGCTCGGGTCGGCATAAAACCCTTTTTTTCTTTAATACATATTGTTTAATTGAACAGGGATCGAGCCCTCGGTTTTTTTACGTTTAGCGGAGCAGGAATTTGCCCCCTCCGTTTTTTCTTTAATACCCTTTCATTCCCCCCTGATAGTTTAAGTTATTCTTCAATAAGGAGGAATACCAGTTTTGGAAAAAAGCTGGAGTAATTAGGAATAACGGGAAAAATTTAGAACTTTCTTAGTGCTAAAATCCAGGAAAGATTGAAAGAGAGAGAATAAAAGAGAAAGAGGGGAAAAAAAGGAAAGAGATCGAAAAAAGAAGAATAAAAAAGACAGAAAGAGAGAGAGAAGAAAAAAAAAGACGGGGATAGACTTGTCGTGAGGAAAGAGCTAAAGTACGTGAAAAACAAGCTAAGATACGTGGGGACAAGCTAAATTAAGGAACTGGGGAAAGAGAAAAGGATGGGAAATATGATTTTAAGGGAAAGAAAAGGATCGCGAGTCGAGCAAGCTCGCCTTGAATTAGAGAAAAAAAAAGTTAACTTTCTCACAACAGCAATTAGATGAAGAAGAAAAGGGAACAACGTGCGCTAGTCACATTTTCCCAACACCTTTTTCCTCCCTTACAAAGGGGAAACATAACTTCATACATTATCGGGTTTGAAAATACTGCTCCCCTCTGGGAAGGCCTGCTGACCCCGGGGCTACCAGGGTTAGGAATGTTATTTTTTGGTACAGCTTGAATATTATCAATTTTGTCGCAGGATCCCAAATTGTAATTATAACCTATGAAGAAGGCAACCCTTAAAGCTATCAAAAACCACAAATTCTTAAAAGGAAGATTTAGGCATGCCACATTACACCCCGGGCCAGACTTTCACACACAGGTAACACTCTTTCGTTGTTCGACTTTTTGGATAGAGAGTTCAGGAATTGATCACGTTAGAATCTTTTTGAGACTTCATGGTGCTGCCATTCCCACAGCTCTTCCCCATCAATACGAACATTTTCAAGAACGAAACCTGATTAAAGCGGGGAAAAATTTGCTGAGGCTGCGACCTGTATCTGAGGCCACAATTCCTATAAAGCCCAAAAAAGGGATCGAACCCAAAGGGGAAAGGGTTTTCATCAGCCCTTTAAGAAATCAAACCTCCTGAAAGTAAAATGACTTCTTTTTTTCCTGTTTTCATTTTTTGGGGTTTTAAAGGGACATAACGTCCAGTTTGCCTTCTAAAAGGTCCAAAAATTGGAAGATGTTTAAAGACGTAATGCCCAAAGCCCCTTCTTTCAGGAACGTTAAGGATTAATTTTACCATTTTACGAGACACGGGATGCACTGTATAGCCCTTTTGAAAAAGTTTCCCTAACTTAAAGAAACTCATTCCTTGCTATACTTTCAGACTATTTTGGGCCTCAACATTTTTCCCACCACCCGTTTTTACATTGTCTAAATGGTTCACAGGGTTTGGTGTGAAGCCGTACTAGCTCCCATCACTTCTTGCCCGTACTAATAGGTAATGTTTAATGCCCTTCTTCCTTCTGAGGTTGACCTTTCATCACCAAAAATGGGGATAAGTGTTTAATCCTTCCCGTAAGTCAGAGAAGCCGCTCGAAGTTCAATGAGACAAAAGTCTCCGAGTTCATGGGGATTTAAAAACCCTGAGCTTCTCTCAAAAACGAGGGGAAAAAGGGGTCACCGGTTTTACTTGTTAGATGAAAGTGCAGATATCACCTCCGAACCTAAAAATTTTGTTAGGCTCAGACCAAAGCCCGGCTTCTCATACTGTCCATCCTTATTTTCCCCGACTTTAAAACCTTTAGATATACAAAGGGCTCCTTTGTCAATTTACAACTTAATTGCCCTTTTTCAGAATTTCCCTAAAGCCGCTAAACAAAATCAAAATTTTCCAAAAGGAAAAACTTTTCATAAAATTTGAATATATAAAAGGTATCTTTTACAATCAGTATTCAAATTAAATTCGATGAGGGTAGACATTCCACTTAGTTTTTCCAAGTCAATGCAGAGAGACTGTTTTTAAAATGGCCCTGACCTGCCAGTGGCCGACTTTTTTCGCATCGAAACCCCTTTAAAAAAATTGGGAAACTATTTTTGGAAAATGTCCTGATGTCACTACTTATTTAGATCGTGTAAAGTTCCAACTGTCATCCCCCCCGAGGCCCAGGCGTAAACCCATTCAAAAGCCAATCTTTACGGGACCGGAAAGGACTATTTCAACGTTGGTCCCTTTTTCTCCCTTTTATCTGGAGGGAAAAAAAAATATATTAACATTTGTTGATTAGCTTCGAGTTTCCCTGAAGCCGTCCCCTTAAAGACCAAACAATACAGGGGGTGGCTGAAGCCCTTTTTTCCATCTTCTCCGAGTGGGCATCCCTAGAGAAATTTTGTCTGCCGGGGGACACAAAATTTACTCGACTTTTTGCAACATTATTCCCAAATTCTGGGATGAACCCTTTCACCCACCCATCATCCCAGGAATGGGGGGATTGAGCGCCACATTTGATTCTCAAAACCATTTTTTAAAGGAAATTTGCTCCCCTTTAACTAAGGAGGGCATCGTTTTCTACCCTGGCTTTGTTTGCCATGAGGGGAAATTCCCCGTGACTCTTTGGGGGTTTTACCCTTTTTAATTCTCTATGGGAGACAGGCCAGAGGCCCATTGTCCATCCTTCATGACTTATGGACTAATGAGGGGGGTAAATGCGAGGTTGTCTTCTTACCAGTTTCTCCTTGACCTTAATCCAAACTTAGGAACCTCTGAATAGTTTTCGACAAAAATAAGCTTGTCAATGGAGCAGTCAAAACCCATTTGATTCCCGAAGTCAGAAAGTTTTTAAAATAGGGGGATGAATTCTTGTACTTTTTTTCCTATAAGTCAAATAAATTTTTAGAGCATGGAAAGGGGCCATTTAAAAATTTAAAAATTTTTGGGGAAAATTGACAACCTATAAGTCAAGGGGAAAATAAGCTTTTTTTTTTATATCAACATCCTTAAGAAAAATTACCCAAAAATTCGGTTAACGCCTTTAAAAACTTTGACTTAGTTTTTTTCCACACGAATTGTACAACAACTGAAGAAGTAAGGTGTGCGTAATTTACACCTCAACTTAGACTATGATGAAGAACTACATGTCTTTGGGGACTTTTTTACCACTCCGGGGGGCAACCCAAAATTAATATTAAGAATCTTTGGGGACCCTAAGAGACTGGACTACTTTTAATGGGAGAACTTTTCAGACGTCTTTACTGATATTCCAGGTGTTACCTCCCGGTAGTCCCCAAAAATTGACTTTTGCGGACGTCCTATCAAACGGAAATTTACCCTTTCCCGTTCTCCTTGGGATGCATTTTACCCGGGGGTAGACAAATTTTAAACTAAAGACATTGAAACCCTTTTATCTTTATATTGTTCACCAGTATCGGGGTTTAAAAAGGGGGAAATTCAATTTGATTTTCTGTTGGGTTCAGAGGCCTTAATGCTTAACTCGGTGGGATCGAGCCTATGCCCTTAATGATAGCGATCTCAAAAATTTTTGACTCTTCCTTCTTTTCGAGATTGAAATTTTCGCAGGGCATACATCAGAATTTAGATCCTTTTCTAAACTCACCGCTTTTCCTACACACCAAGGACTGGCAAATGAACTATGCCCCTTTGGGTTTTGGGAATGCCTGTGCACCTACGTGAGATGATGAGAAAGGTCTTGGGTAATATCCAAATGTTTAGTTTTTTTTGATAACATTTAACGTCGACATCAGGGGGCGAACATATCCAAACATTAACATCATTTTACGAGGTTCGCTACATGGCCTCACTGCCCAACCAAGAAAGGGTTCCTTGGGTATAACAAGATTAATATCTTTGGGCTGTACTTTCTAATAACACTCGCAGCCCCTCCCCAGAAGATCAAAGCTTTAAATTAAAATTTTTTAAATTTTCCCCAAAACCAAAAGTCGCGTACTTTCTTGGGTTTTGTAAATTTTTTTTGCCGGGTTTTTCCCGAATCTTCCTTTAAAAAATCTGTGAAGGGAAACCCCTTTAACTCCGACGGCTGGGAAAAATTTTTTGAGATTAAAATATCTCCTCGAAAGACCCAATACTTAGATTCCCCATATTAATAAAAAAATTTTTGTTTAAGAACTGGCCCTCCCAAAACGGTTGGTGGGTGCACTACAAATACCTGATATTTTCCCTTCCCCGTATCTTCCTAACCGGAAAATCCTTCCCCCAGAAAAAGATACTCCACAAAAAAAGGGAAATTTTAGCCCTTGTGTGGGGGATCCCAAAATTAAATTTTATTTTCTGGGGAAAAAAATTATTTTAGAAACGGACCCAAACCCTTTTTATACCCAAAACTTTTTAGGGAACCAACAGTCCCTCTTGAGGGGGGCAGGGACTCCAGGGTTTTAAGTTCTATATTGTGTATATCAAAGGTTCACCAAATTTTTTCCGACTGGTTAATCGTGACAGTCAGTAGAAAATTTTTTGCCTTTTACGCGACTTCCCCTGTTAGAACTTTTTCCTCGCCTATTCTTCTTATACTCCTTGATATAAGTCTTGGTACGGGGGGTGTGAGGGGAAAAATTCAATAGATAGGATAGAGAGGGAATAAAAAGTAAAATAGTTTCATTACCGGCTATAGTTAAGGTAGGGGAAGTCAGCTCCCGTTTTTCCGCCTTTCTCCCCCCACCCCCAAAGTGATAGTTTTTATTGCCCGCGCTGTTACGTAGGGTCGTCTAGCCCCCCCCATCCCCCCCTCCCTCTTCCCCCCCCCTCCCTCAAAGGTGCGTTGGGGCTCTGTCAAACATTAAATCCTCGACTCCAGCTCCCAACACTACTGTAAGTTCAAAGCCGCTGTATTCTGGTGGATTTTTTTGGGTTTAAAAACTTCACTTTTGACCCATAATAAATTAGTCCTTTCAGTCTTGCTCTGGTTTACTGTTTTAATAAACCACGTCTTTGAATATTGTACACGCCATGGAGAGTGATTATTTAAGATGGGTAACCTTCTATCTTTTTCCGTGGATGTCAGAGGGGTCACCTGGCAACACGAGCAAAAAGGAGAAAGGGCAACTCCCGGGTTCCCCATTTTTTCATTTAATACCTGTGCACCCGTAGAAATTGCAGGAGAACCCCACATCATTGCACGGTAAAAAACCTCTTCCTGTCATCGGTACACCACTGGTTACGTGAAGAAACTAGCCAGTGGATGGTCCCAACCCTGCGAACCCCCCCCCCCCTTTTCAAAACGGGACGTTTCAACAACGTGTCACCAACACCAACACCCCAGTAGATATTACGCGAGTTCAAAGTTATTTTATTCACTTTAATTTTTTCAATTTTTTTTTTCAAATAGGATAAACCTTCATGTTTTATTTTTTTATTTTATTAAAAATTTAAAAATAAAGGTTTATCTTTGTGAAATTATTATTTCTTTTTCCATTCATTTAAATTTTTCCCGAGGGAGCCAGCCTGAGTAAAACTGTCGAAGTTGTTCGGGTTGAGTAACCTTCACACATTATACGCAACATTCCCCAACAGAATTTTTGTTTTTTTAGTTCTGCCTTTTTTCAAAACGTTTGAAGAGCTCTCATTTTTGAACATTTGGGACGTAACCTAACCTCACTTCTTTTTGCATGTCTTTTCGTATTTTTCCCGACATCGTCTTCTACTTTTTCTTTTTCCTTTATTTTAATCTTGCTAAACCCTACCAACTCTGTGCCCTTTTTTCGTTTTGTTTTTTTATTAAGAGTCCTTTTGGGGCTGTGTTCGAGGGTTTTTATATCTGCTTCTCCCTCACCGTAACATACAATATCCCTTTACAAACACAACTGTTTTTTACTACGGCTAGAACAAACCCTGTCACTAATTCAGATGCTACTAATACTGCTAAAACTACATGTATTACTAGTACTCCTAGTACTATTATCATTACGCCACTACAAAACGACCAATCAACTCTCAGGTAAGGAGAAAGCGGGAAAGTGGAGATAGGCGAAGAATAGCGTCGGAGAGGAGTGTCTTTAGTTGTAGCAACAGAGCCAGGGTATAACCTAGCAGCAGAACTCTGGATGACGATAGACATCAACATTCAGTATGTGAACAGCTGGTAGGAGCACTTCATGAGTTTAATTTGCAGCCCTTATTTTAAACAATCATTCTTAAAGTGTTTAAACACTTCTTTCGTTTTTTAAACATTAAACATACGTTAAACCTACAATACATTAAAGAATGTATAAGTAATGTAGAAAATATTGTGCATTTTCCGAAATTATAGTGCATTTTAACGTGTAATTTAATGAAATACATTATTATTGGTTAAAATTAATTTGGGAATTAAAAAGGGAACCAGCAAAATAAGTAACGTCGGGGGGGAGGACGTCATATTGGAATTGGAGAAACAAGACGACATTGAAATTTGAGGGAATTATTCAGAGGTTCTGGAGGCTAAATGGGGTTTAATTAAGCCTCCCAAATAGGAGTACGAAGAATCGGAGTTACAGTCCTGCCGAATGTGCGAACCACGACTTTGGGAAGACTTGGGAAAAAGATAGAAAAAGGGGGATTATAAGAAAAACAATCCAACTCCCACAACTAAGATGTTAAACTTTTGGCCAGTTAGGTTCCTCATGTCTAGGCAGGGGTTGTGAGTGACCTAGCTGCACCTAGCGACCTCCACACAAATTCGGTGAGTGGTGGTAACATAAATATCTTTTTCTCATATGATGTATTAATACACGTATCCCTCCCCCTTCCTTCGTCATTATATCCCAGTATACAGTCCACATAATTTTAATGTAAATATTAAAAATCAGAATTACTGGTTGTGTTTATTAAATTTAAAGTTTAAAATTTATAAGGTTCAGAGTAACTTTTGGGATTGTATGAGGGTAATGGGTGCCGCAGGGAGACATTCTTGTGACTTAGGTGTTCTCAAAATATTTCCCACATGCCTCCCGAGTTGTAGCAATTGGTAAGAAATAGTTATCTTTGTTGCATTCATTAAATTACTGGTATGAATATAATGAGGTTCATGCAGGTAATTAAATCCCCTACAAGTATGTATAACATAGTTATGGAATGACAATGACGCTCATTTTTTTTTACCCAGGTTCATATGTCCTGGGATGATATGTGTTAATTACAGGTAAATATTTTCTTGTTTCAAGAATATATAGAAGCTTTTACTCAACAAACATTATTTGGCAATGACATGGACTTTGAATATTCACGATAAAAACACAAAATGGCCATCAAGGCCTCAGTAGCGGGGCTTCAATTAAATAACAGTTTAAACAATTATATACTAAAATATGTCCCTCTCACACCCACTAGGAGGGTGAGTCATGTATTTTCTCGGATCAAACCTGATTGCCTCCCATCCTCTTTGAGATCTATGAACCCTACGGGTTCAAGGACGTCTTATGAACATAATATTTAAAAGTGTTAATCTCTCTATGCACCATCACTGAAAGTTTGCATTAAACTATGTTTCCAAGACTCAGAGTTCTTTCTTAGTATTCAGATAAGCTGCAGATTGAATTATCTAAGCACAATCGTCAGGCATTAAACCTAATAAGCTACATTTCCCCCTGAAGGTTTGTGACCAAGACGGGAAGTGGCTGGATGCTGAACCCATCCCAGGCACCATCCTCATACTGGCCGGAGACTTTCTCAAGTACTACTCAGACAACAAGGTGGTCGCTGCGGTGAGGTGCACTGCATATTGCTGAATAACAGAGAAAGATGATTAGGGAGAAAAAACACTCAAGTTGCAGAGAAAGTTTTTATTTGAACAAAGTTTCGTAGTGTTTAAAGCTATACACAGATCAGACCAAAACGTTTTCCTCATAGAAGTCTGTTCTGAAACGAGTGTCTCATCCCCCTATGTTGTGGCAGTGTTCCATATGGATTCTAAAAGTTAGTCAAACTTGAAAAAACAATGATCGACGTGGTCCGTCTTTATTATATTATTATTATTATTATTATTATTATTATTATTGTTAATATTATTATCATATAATTATTCTTAATCTTCATATTATTATTACTTTCACCATCAGTATTATCATCATCATATGCGTTTGGTCATTCTTCCTAAGATAAGACCCACAACAGTCAATTATCACAAAGGTAATTATCTATCTACTGCTAGGTGAATAAACAGTGATAGTACGTCATTATCATACTCTCTCCAGTGTCGTCAGGTTGAGTTCCCTGAATTTCTCCTCATAGAACACACTCCTTAGCTCCGGCACTAGTCTTATTACAAACCTCTGCACTTTCTCCAATTTTTTCATATGCTAGACAGGTGTAGGTCTGACGTACACGGTGTACATTGTCGTGAATGACTCCTTACTTAGATGTCGAAAAGCTGTTTTTAGATTTGCCAGATGCGCATTTATCATTTATGTGGGTTTATGTGTGTCTCAGGAGATGTTCTGTATGATACTCACCCAAGGTCTTCTCCCTGATTTTAGATTTGCAGCCTTTCACTCCGGCCCCCTCTTCCCGAGCCTACTCCGTCTGGGGTCTTCTTTGTCAACCAAGCTTCATAACATTGCACTTGGTATGGTTAAACTCCAGGAGCCATTTGCCATACCAGGCTTACAGATCCATTTATAACCTTTTCTGCTCCTTCTCCGCTTGTATTATCTTCATTAGTTTCACGCTGTCTGCTAACAGGGACACCTCTGACTCTATCCTGTCTGTCATGTCATTCACGTATACAAAAAACAGCACTGACCGTAGGGCTGATTCTTGTGGAACACCGCTCGCGACTTGCACCCATTCCAACACCTCTTCACAGACCATCACTCGTTTCCTTCCTTTTAGGCATGCCTTGATCCATTGTTGTGCTTTTGTTGTTATTCCTGCTTGCCCCTCTAGCTTTTATACCAGTCTAGCGTGAGGTACTGTTTCAAAAGTCTTCCAAGAAAATACAATCTACCCATCCTTCTCTCTCCCTTGTCTTACCTCTGTTACCTTGTCGTAGAACTCCAGTAGATTCATGACACAGAATTTTTCATCCCTGCAGTTCTGCTGGATGTCATGTATAATCCCACTTCATTCTGGGTGCTCCACCAGTCTTCTGATAATCTTCTCCATAACCTTACGTACTCACAGTCACTGACACTGGGTTTCTAGTTTAACGCTGCCTGTCTCTCTCCTCTCTTAAAAACTGGGACTACATATGCTGTCTTTCACATTACTGGTAGTTGCCCTGTGTCGATTGAATTGTTGAAGAATGTTGCTAGCGGCACACACAGTATCCATGCGCTTCTCAGGGCCCACGGAGAGATATTATTTGGTCTCACTGCTTTCGATGAATCACACTCACTAAGCAGCTTCTTAACATTCTTTTAAATTGTGCGTATTGTGTATTGTACCCACCTATTTTGTACGTATTTGTGGTTGCAGTGTGTGTGTGTGTGTGTGTGTGTGTGTGTACTCACCTAGTTGTGGTTGCAGGGGTAGATTCACAGCTCCTGTCCCCGCCTCTTCACTGGCCGCTACTCGGTCACTCTTCCCGCTCCATGAGCTTTATCATACGACTACATCACTACCTAGACTATTCCACTTCCTGACAACTCTGTGGATCATCTGAGTCTTCAACTTCCAACTGTGACCCCTTCTTGCTGTGTCCAATCTCTGGAACATCCTGTCTCTGTCCACCTTGTCGATTCCTCTCAGTATTTTATATGCCGTTTTCATATCCCCCTAACTCTCCTGTGTTCCAGTGCTGTCAAGTTTTTTTTCCATTATCCTCTCTTCGTAGGAGAGGTTAAAGGGACTTGTCTTGTTGCAAACCTTTGCACTTTCTCTAGTTTCCTCATATGCTTGGCTAGTTGAGGTTCCAGACTAGCGCTGGGCCTAACGTACACAGCGTACAGGGTCCTGAATGAGTCCTTATTTAGATGTTGAAATGCTGTTCTTAGGTTTGTCAGGCGCCCGTATACCGCAGCAGTTACTTGGTTGATGTGCGCCTCAGGAGATGTGCCCGGTGT
>NW_026510559.1:5000-14936 GCF_026875155.1 Cherax quadricarinatus | reverse complement strand
CTTTTTATTTAGTAGTATGTCACTGATGTCAGCTATGATTTGTGTACCTTGTACATGTACTTGTAGTAAATAAAGATTATTATTATTATTATTATTATTATTATTATTTGTTTATTTTTTATACCATTTGCATAAAAAATAGCTATTTTCTAAGAAATTCTAAATGTAATTTAGTGAATATTTTACACTTTTTAATTCATACAACCAATATACATCATGGAACATGTAATCATTTCCTGTGCAAATTATTATTTTTGAACTATAAGGAAATTGATCTCATTATTTTCTGGTTTTAAGTTATGTAACCTAACCAAATGTTACTTAACTTAGTCTAACCTAACCTTACCTAAAGTAAATGTTGCCTAACCTGACATAACCCTACCAGACCAAACCTAGCCCAACATTACTGATTATTGAAAATACAGGTCTCCCTTAACATTCACGAGGGTTAGGGGATCAAGAGCCTCGCGAATGTTGAAAAATTGCAAATGTTTGGTGCTCCAATATATTGTAGGGAAATATAATACAATACTGCTTTCTTAACTTGTTGAACCATGAACAATCATAAAATACATGAAAATGTCATAAAATATTGTACTAAATATACATACATGTTATGGTTTAATAACATGTATGTTATTAAAAACCACTGCCTCCACCAGTGCCTCAACCATTGCGGAGTACTGCTTGCCTTTTGGTACAATTTCTTTCTTCTCTTTCTTCTCTTTCTTTCTCTCCAGGTAAACTCCAGGTAATTCTATCGCATTTCTCAATTTCTTTGCAAAAAGGCTGGCACTAGCAAGTTTCTTTGGGCCCATGGTTAATTATGTGGCAGTCGCACTCAATCTACAAGCACCAAACACAATGAATTATTGTGAAATGTTTGGAAGAGTGTGGAGACTAATGCTTACTCCAGCATAAACACAGGCACACAGACTGACGATGCCTCAACCACTTCTTCCACCACTGCTTCAACCCTCGTATTTTTGTACAATTTCCTTCAGTTCTATCGTATTATTATTATTATTATTATTATATCTTGATCACTCTCCAGCATCAAGAACTTAAAATTCAGGAGGAGGAAACTTATTCTCAACCAAGAACACAGAGATAACTTTATTAACCACTTGGATCAATGGTATAAGAATTACGAGCTCATTGGCACACAAAAATTTAATGATGATTTAGTTACCACTATTGAGACTGTCCTCACAGATCAAGTGGGCAGGAATAGGAAACATAGACCCTCCACTATAAATAACAATAAAAACCAATGTAAATACTATAATGATCCAAAGCTACGCAATCTGACACATTCAGCTATGAGGATTGGTAAAGCATACCGTGAATGTAGAACCCCAGACCTGCTCAGAATGTTCAAAGCTGCACTAACAAATGCAAGGAATAGAAAGCAAGAACTTAGGCAACAGGAGTGGGAACAATTTGTTAGTGGATTAAATAGGTCTGCCCCTTTAAGTTTGGCTTGGAAAGGTATAAATAAAAGAACCAAGAAAAAGACTGGCAGTGTTGCTCATCCCTTTCCTCTCGAAAAAGCAAATGGCCTCAAATTGACTGGTCCCAAAACATCCGATGCATGAAAACCTTCCAACTCATTTTAGAAAAAATTTCGAAGAGTGCTTCTGCAGAAATTTTGAAACTGAATTAGATAATGCATTAACTAAAGGATCGATCAACTGCTCCTGGAGAGGATGGTATAACCTATGATATTCTCAGAACACTAAGGCACGTGCCTGATAACCCTTTGTTGGCACGGTATCATCTCAGTTACACTGAAGGGCATTCATTCCATACTTCCTGACCAATAGTCTCATTGTACCTATCCTAAGTCCCCAACAGCCTGATACAATTAGACCAATCTCCTTAACTAGTTGTCTTTGTAAAAAAACTTTTGATAAAAATGATAGTAACAGACTGTACTACAGAATCAACACCAACAACTTTCCCCTACCTCTATTTGTTCATGAAAGGTAAAAGTGTGCAGAACTGTATTTCCACCTTTCTCACTGCACACACCTCTACTAGTTTTACCACTTTTCTTGATCTAAAATTTGCATTTGATATTGTGAACAGAACCATTATACTACATGAACTAGCCAAACTGAATATTGGTGGCAGCTTACTCTGCTGGATAATAGGATACCTGTCAAATAGAGTATCCTCTGTCCTTTATCAAGGCTTTAGAAGTGAGTCTAAAGAAATATCTTTAGGTACACCACAGGGAGGAGTTCTTAGTCCCATGCTATTTAATATTCTGATTAATGCTCTCCTAAATGCTCTACCTGCCTCAATGATGATGATATCATGATGATGATATCATGATCCATACAACAGGGCATAAGATGATGAGTACCATTCTTAATGAAGTTCAAGCAATTTGTAATCGACTAGACCTCATAATATCTTCCTCTAAAACAAAGATATTAATTTGCTTGAAATCTGACAAATTGCCAATTTCTGACCACTTTATTGGGTAGTTAAAATCGGTAAATGGGCAGTTTCTTGAACTCAACTGATAGACAAAATGGAGTTCTAAAGAAATAACTATGAGTTTGGTCAACTAGAACAATCGAGTGGCTACAAACAGGGCTCAAAGTCAGCGAAATCGCAGATACGTATATGTCGTCGAGACAGCTAACTCGCAGGAGCGTATTTCCGTAAGTTTTCGACAAATTTCGAACTTTTGGTGTCGTTATTTCCCATCGGGAAAAAGATTCTCTAATACATTTCATAAGAAAAAATCTTCTTTTTTTTTTTCAAAAATTTTGCGACACAGAATGCAGTTTCAGAAAGGGCCGCGACAGTCATAAAAGGGTTAACAACAAATGACATCCCCGCGCCCATCTATTTGTCCGGTGAATACTTAGCTACTTAAAACTTACAGATATCTTGGTGTAGATGTACGCCCTTTAACAAATCTACAATACCACAACCTAAATAAGAAATGGCAAAGATATCTAAATGCTCTCAAAAGTTGTTGCTGGCTACAATCCAAATAATGGTGCGTAAAGTGAGAATCGTGAGAATATGTTCATAACCATGTTAGGCCCTCATTGATTATGCTGCTCCCCCATGTTGATATTAGCTAAAGAAAGTTCTTTCCGATCCTTGGAGTATGCAAAATAAAGCTCCAGATAATCTTGAGTGTCCCAGATCTACAAAAGTTTTCCTTACTAGGAGAAAGGAGCTTAATTTCTAGTATCAGAGATAGGATCATTTGAGATTAACACTGAACTCGGTAATAAGAATGTTAAGAAATGAACCAGACTCTGTCACAATTAATCTTATCCTAAGTGTATAGAGTTAAATCACAGAGATCTATATGGATTGTGAAACGTGCATTGCATTAAGTTTTATAACCTGCCATGAAACTGTGTCACATGTAAGCCAACAGGAGCATTATCACATCCCCTCCATGGAAGATGCGTTCATTTAATAGCACATACCCGTAAGTCCCCTCAGAAGAAGCTCCTTGCTAGTAAACCCTTCTTAAATCATTTGCTAAAGAACTGCTCAAGAAGCAATTTCTTTTCTCACCTAGCTGATAGTAATAAGTTTATATCACAAGTTATTATACTTTAAGATAGTAGGTTGGTAGACAGCAACTGCCCCAGAGTACTACCGTCCTGCCAAGTGAATGTAAAACGAAAGCCTGTAATCGTTTTTACCATGATGGTAGGATTGCTGGGTGTCCCTTTTTTTTCTGTCTCAGAAACATGCAAGATTTTTCAGGTACGTCCTTGCTACTGCTACTTTAAACTTAGTCCACACTAACAACATACATGTAACAAGCGTAATACAACACACTCCCTCTGGGTTTTCTTCTATAATCTTTCTATTCTGTTCTTGTTTTATTTCCTCTTATTTCCATGGGAAGTGGAACCGGATTCTCCTCCATAAGCCATGCTGGGTTGTAGTCAGAGGTGACTAAAACGCCAGGCAGCAAGGGGGCTAGTAACCTCTTCTCCTGTAAATGTTTATTAAAAGTAAAAGGAGAACTTTTGTTTTTTCCTTTTGCCACCCAGCCTTGTAGGGATACTGCGGTGGTGTTGAAAGAAAAGAAAAAGTTATGTAAGCTTGATGGATCTAAACAGGAGTATTCTGGCAGGGCTGCATCTGCTCTAGGTTTGCCACCCTCCGCAGTTAAGAACGTATAATAAAATTGTTGAGTTAGGCATAAGAATTAACACCACCTGGGGGCGTATACACTCCAATCAGAAGTGGTTGCAATCCTAATAGCGCTAAAGGCCTAACCTATGAACACAGAACTTGAACTCTATCCTCATTACGCTTTCTATATATCATTGAAGGCTCTACTCATATATAACTCCAACAACATGACTCATTGAGAAGCCAGGTACTAGATATTAAAAAATCAGGGGAAAAGGAATTAATGTACAATGCTAGGAATCCCATCACACATAGGACTACTCCTTCATGAATAAAGTTGACATGTTTAGCTAAGAAAGTAACCCAAAGGAGAATGAAAGAAATAAAACTTAGTTTATAACTGTGTCTAGCATTAGGACTAAAGTTAGGAGAGAAGTTAAATAATGAAAAATGATTGTTATAGGAATGCAGTTAGAAGCCATAGTATGATCTATAACCCACTATGATAAAATGAACGTAAGGTAAGTATGTTTTATGGAGATTTAGTTTAATAAGTTTATTATGCACCCAAAAACCCATCCTGATGGGCGGTAGATTACAGAGGTATCATAAAGGGTCCAGGGACTGGGCCTCCAAAGTTTTGATAGCTGAGCAGTTACAGAGGTAATGAATTCACAATTTACACAGGTATTGAACTCACATTTACAAAGGTAATGAACTCCAGGTAGGTCTAGTCAACAATCATGACACGTTACAAAGGTATTTACAGATTACAGAGTACACAAATGGTCCAGGGACCGGGCTCCAAAGTTGTTTGATGCGGAAACTAGGTACAAGGTAATGAACTCACAAGTTACAAAGGTAATGAACTCAACAAGTTACAAAGGTAATGAATAACTGTAAGTATGGTTACTGTAACGTTTATTACATGCTGCAATCATGAACACATCTTTAGAGTAATGAGCAATTCACATTCCACACCCGTTCACAAACTGTAGTGAGTTCTGGGTGCAAATGTTGATTGCTGAGTCTCTCTGTCCTCAACACACACCCACCCCCACACACCCACATACAAATCAATACACACACACACATAAAACCACACACACACACACACACACCACACACACACACACACACACACACACCCACACACACAAACTCATACACACACAACGCACACACACACACACCACAACGTGAAGCAGTATCGCTGAAAGTCTCCCAAGGATTTAGCGTTTCTAGTGCTATCCTAAGATATTATTAGCGTCATCGTATGTGAGTGAATCAGTGAACATACCTACATAGATGTAAAGCTTCAAGAGTGCCGAATAATGTGATAGGAACAAGAATTTTACAATGTTAAATTTGAATGAAATTTGAGTGAAGGAGGGTAGCAGGTCAGCTGATTGGCTACTGGAACGCGTGTTGACACAAAAGATCCAAACATTTAATTGGGTTAACAGTGTTATCTGAATATTAACAAATACAAATTGTGGTTGATATAGCAGCAGTGTAGTGGATAAGGTCATAAAAGAGTGATTAAGTAAATTACTGAAAGGACGAAAAATATCAATCCCCAGCTGTTGGTGTTGTGAATGTACGTAACCTCCATCAGACTGTTATGACCATAAATACAGTACAAAAGAAAAAAAAGGAATAATCAAGTCTTAAATAAAAAGAAATAAAAACTTGAATAGCATGATAAAGTTCCTGAGGAGTTTACAAAATTGAAAGGAGATGATAGCAGCCGACCAGCTGGAAACCACCATGATGTGCAGACGACATCACTTGCTATTTGTGGTTAATTTGTTAGTGGTCTAAAGTTATCTCAATGTCTCGCCCTGCGGTTGTATGCTAACCATCTCCCTCTCTCACCATTTCAGTACCAGGAGATAGATAGTGGTTATAAATTATTCATAGATAGAGTTGTGTAGCCTAGTGAACCCCCCTCCCCGTTTTTTCTGAGGGACAAGCAAGTAAACTGTACGCACATACTAACACACGGGTTCACGCCGTAGTATATTGTATAAAAAACATTGTATATATTAATTAAGGAACCGGAGTGAGAAAAAATCATCCTATACATCTTCAAAAAGTAAAGTAGCCTATTGTGCGGAATCAGGGCCTGGGAGAGGAACCGGTGAAACAACAACAATAACAAATAGTGTTAACGTGACCCCCCCCCCCCTCCCTCCTTTTTCAAAGAACGACAAGCTAGGAAACACACGACACACAAACACAAAGTGTACGATTAATATTATAGAGTATATATTAGTGCAATATTAATAAGAATTGATTGTGAAATTGTTTTTTTTTATAAACTTCAAAAGAGTAGCGAAAGCCTAGGTGTGCGCACGCACACCCACACCCACACAACCCTCACCCACAACACACCCACCCACACACCCACCCACCCACGACACCCTCCCACACCACACCCACCCACATCACCCACCCACACCCACACCCCACCCACACACCCACCCACACACCCCCCACACACCCCCACACACCCCCACACACCCACACACCCCACACACACCCACACACCCACACACACCCACAACCACCAACCCACACACCACCCACACCCACCCACACACCCCCACATACACCCACACACACCCAAACACACACACACCCAACACACACACACCCACTCACATCCCACCCCACACACCCCCCCACACCCGCCCCCACACACCCCCCCACACCCCCCCACAACCCCCCACCCCCCCACCCCCACACCCCCCCCTACACACTCACGCAACACACACAACACACACAACACACACACACTACACACACACACACACAATTGCCAGAATCACACATACACTCCCCCCCTCCCCCACCGACATCTCACTCCTTCACCTATCCCTTCCCCTCCCTCTTTCAACCCTCCCCCTCCCCACCTCTCCTCCACCCCTTACCCACTGCTTCACACTCTTCCCACTCCCCCTCCCCACGATTCTCCATATAGCCAACAGTTCCTCCTCTACTACTCCCCCCCCCCACACACTTGACATACTACAATACTAAACCTTACATACAGAATTACATAGGTTTTTTCCCCCCTCTGAGGCAATCCGGATAAAACATAAATGGGTTGCCAGATAGCAACAAGAAAACCCAAGGGACATGAGGAGGAAACTGCAAAGGAAGATTGGCCAGCAGGAGCTTCACAAAAGGGAAACAAGAGGAAAAGAAACTAGAAAGAACTCTTAGCATGAGAATGGAAGAGAGATAACCATGGAAAGCAGGAAGTGGGAGTACAGTCAAAGCCGCAGAGGCCCGGATACAGAGTTTAGAAGAGGAACTGGATAAATCTGAAAAGAAGGCCTAAAGAACTAAAGAACATTTTGGGATTGACAACAAGACCGCTACCTCAGCCACAAATAAGGACTGTGGAAGAAGGAGCAAAACTGCATGTAGACGCTCTAACATGGAGACTGTCGTAAATGAAAGCGCTATGCTATATTGGAGCCCTAAAAGACCACAACCGAGCCCAGGAAAAGCCTAGAAGGGACAATGACCGGCCTCTAGCCCATGTACAGTAGCTATGAAACTGAAGAAAGGAATGCTTGCAATGGAGAAAATCAAAATTGAATGAGGGATACACAGGGATATGCAGTGGGAGAATGAAAGGGTGAGGTCAGTCCTTTTAGTGTATTGTCTACAGGAGTTGAAGGGGAAACATATGAAAGCTAGAGAAACAAGGGAAAAAAAGCAATTGAAAGCATCATGAAAGTAATCGTAGAAGACGACATGACCACTGGAAAATTTTTCGGAGAAAAGGGGCATGTACAAAAAAAACCCGGCAGTGAAAGTAACCTTCAGCAGAATCGACCTCGAACAGATACTGCAGGAAAAAGCACGATTAAGGGACATGCAGGCATACAGGAAGGTGTACTCGACCGCGACAGAACACATGAACGAAGGCGGAAACTGAAGAGATGGTACAAAGGCAAAAGGAGGAAAGAGAGGGATGGAGAAGACAGACAGAGATCCCAACACAGGAAGAAGATCAATACAACTCACCCCTCACACTTCCTATAGAAGCCTCCGCCACCAGGTCAACCCCAGTGCAGCCAAACACTCTAAACCCAAACACCCATGCCATTATCCAATGCCCCACCCACTACATTACACCAAACTTGTGCACCCCCCACAGCAAGCCACCCATAATCGCTTATCAGGTCCCCCACTTGCCGTCCCCAGCCCCGAGTTACCACGCTGCCCAGACCACAGTGCTTAGAAACGGAAGTTGAATGTAATCTGGTATACAAATGCAGATGGAATAATCAAATAAGTATGAGGAGAGGCACGAAAGAATCAAGAACATCCCGCGAGGACATTATAAGCAGGGGCTCAGGGCAGAAACAAAACTCACGGGCAGAAGATAAGATAGTACAGATTCAATCTTTCTACACCGTATCACAAATCCAGAAAAGACAGAGGGAGGAGAGGGGAAGGAGGAGTTGCCCTGCTCATAAAAGCCATGGGGTTTTTGAGAAAAATGGAAGGAATGGATGGCACGGGTGAAAGGGACTACTTAGTAGGAACAATCCAGTCCTGAGGGACATACGTGAATAATTGGCAGTAATGTACAACCCACCACAGAACTGCAGGAGACCAAGAGAAGAATACGATGAGAGCAACAGAGCCATGGTCGACACACTAGCCGAGGTGGCCAGGAGAGCACACGTGGGGGGAGCAAAGTTACTAGTTATGGGTGATTTCAATCACAAGGAGATTGACTGGGAAAACCTGGAGCCCCATGGGGGTTCCGAAACATGGAGAGCCAAGATGATGGATGTAGTACTGGAAAAACCTCATGCATCAACATGTTAGAGACACTACCAGAGAGAGAGGAGAAGATGAACCAGCAAGACTGGACCTTGTATTCACCTTGAGTAGTTCAGACATCGAGGATATCTTGTATGAAAGGCCCCTGGGAGCTAGTGATCATGTGGTTCTGTGCTTCGACTACATAGTTGAGCTCCAAGTGGAGAGAGTAGCAGGAATAGGGTGGGAAAAACCAAACTACAAAAGGGGGAACTACTCAGGCATGAGGAACTTCCTTCAAAACATTCAGTGGGAGAGGGAACTGACAGGAAAACCAGTACAAGAAATGATGGACTATGTGGCAACAAAATGCAAGGAGGCAGAGGAGAGGTTTGTTCCCAAGGGAAACAGAAATAATGGGAAGAACAGAACGAGTCCTTGGTTCACCCAAAGGTGTAGGGAGGCAAAAACTAGGTGTACTAGAGAATGGAAAAGGTACAGAAGACAGAGAACTCAGGAAAATAAAGAGATTAGCCGAAGAGCCAGAAATGAATATGCACAGATAAGAAGGGAGGCTCAGCGACAATATGAAAATGACATAGCATCGAAAGTCAAGACTGACCCGAAGCTGTTGTACAGCCACATCAGGAGGAAAACAACAGTCAAGGACCAGGTAATCAGACTGAGGAAGGGTGATGGGGAATTCACAAGAACGACCGAGAGGTATGTCAGGAGCTCAACACGAGATTTAAAGAAGTATTTACAGTGGAAACCAGTAGGACTCCAGGAAATCAGAACAGGGGGGTACACCAGCAAGTGCTGGATGAGGTACATATAACCAAGGAGGAAGTGAAGAAGCTGCTATGCGAACTTGACACCTCAAAGGCGGTGGGACCAGACAACATCTCTCCGTGGGTCCTTAAAGAGGGAGCAGAGATATTGTGTGTGCCATTAACAAAGATCTTCAACACATCATTTGAAACTGGGCAACTCCCTGAGGTATGGAAGATGGCAAAT
>NW_026510558.1:0-36432 GCF_026875155.1 Cherax quadricarinatus | reverse complement strand
CAAACTTGTCGAAGGCTTTCACAAAGTCTGTGTATATTACATCTGCATTAATGTTTATCCTCTATAGCATCCAGGACCTTGTCATAGTGGTCCATAGCTGAAACATGCAGGGCGACCTGCTCTAAACCCGTGTTGCCCTGGGTTGTGTAATTGATGGGTATCTATGGGGTTGGCGATCTTGCTTCTTAATACTTTTTCAAAGATTTTTATGACAGAGGATGATAGTGCTATCGTCTGTATTTTCTTTGCAAGTGCTTTACTGCCACCTTTTTAGAATGGAGCTATGTCTGTTGTTTTTAGTTGTGTGTGGGGATGACCCTTGTGTCCATTGCTCCCTCTCCATAAAAATGCCGAAGGCCACATGACAAGGGCTCTTGTAGCTGTAGTTTCTTGATGAACATGGAGTTCCATGAGTCCGGGCCTGGGACAGAGTGCATGGGCATGTCATTTATTGCATTTTCGAAGTCTTGTGGTGTTAGAGTTATATAAGAGATTTTTGAGATGACCAACTTTTGGATCTCGGTCATAAAGAATTTATTTAGATTGTCGACTCTTAGTCCGGTTAATGGCTCGCTGAACAATGAGTAGTACTGGGACTTTAGTATCTCACTCATTTCTTTGCTGTCATCTGTGTAGGTCCCATCTCGCCTTAGATTTGGCATAATAGAAGTATTGTGCTTTTTTTCAGTTTCCTTTATGGCTTTTAGTTCTTCCTGAGATTCTTGTCTCCTGTATGATTCCTTAAGCTCAAGTTCGATATTTGTTATTTCTCTGACCAATCCCTCCCTACATATTTGATATATATTGGCCCCCCTTAAGAGCTCTGTGATTCTTGGCATTCGCCTGTATAGGGAGCATCTCTCTCTTTCTAGTTTACATCTTCTCTTTATTTTTCTTAATTAATGGAATGTGCCTAGAGCAGACCTCAAGTGCCACAGAGTTCATTTTTCCTAGGCAAGGGTTTGGATCCGTGTTGTTTAGGATATCTTCCCTGCTTGTTTCATTTGAGACATGGTTGACTTCTTCCCATAGAGCCAATAAAGCATTTAAATTACTGAGAACGCCTTGAAGTCTTAAATATATACTCACTCAAGCGGAGGAGAGAGATACATGGTAAAATATACCTGGAAGGTACTTGAGGTCTGGTCGTCCCAAATCTGCACACTGTCATAACAACATACTGGAGCAAGATATATGGGAGGAAGTGCAAGAAAAACCCAGTGAAAAGCAGGGGTACGGTGGGCACAATAAGGGCACACTGTATCAACATTCGTGGTAGCAGATTATTCAACATCTTACTAGAAGATATCAGAAACACTGCTAGGACAAGTGTAGAAGTCCTCAAGAGAAAGCTGGACAAGTATCTTAACTAGGTGTCAAATCAATCAGGCTATGATGGATATATGGTTAGCGGCCTCCAGCAACACAGCCTGGTTGACCAGGCTAGCAGCAGAGGAGTAGAGGAACTCTCGGAATTCATCAAAGGTATATCAAAGGTACCCATCGTATCATTTTCCTCATAGCTGTGATAATGACACTGTAGTCATCCTTAAAGGTGAGATCCTCTAACCTAATTATTCCTAAGTCCTTCAGGTTAGGCTTTCACTCTGTTGACTGGTCAATTAGTTTTAATACTCCGTTCTAGTTTTTATTTCCTCTTTTTCCCCGTAATTGAGAACATGAAATTAGTTTCTCACGATCATCACATTGTTTTCTACGCCACTGGAACACTTGGTACATGAAAGCTAATATCGTCTGCAAAGGATACGGTGCTAATATTTATGTTGCTGTCTATCTGTGTGGGATATGAGGATAATCAAAAGGGTGAGGGGTAGTATTGTGCCTCGGGGAACAGAGGTTTCCACTGTGTCAGCCTCTGACTCAACTCTATTTAATAATACTCTTTGCGTTCTATTTGTTAGAAAGTTAAAATATCATCTGCACACTTGTACCTGGAGTATACCTGGAGAAGGTTTCGGGGGTCAACGTCCCTGCGGCCTGATGTGAGACCAGGCCTCGTGGTGGATCAGGATCTGATCAACCAGGCTGTTACTGCTGGTCGCACGCAAACTAACGTACGAACCACAGCCCGGCTGGTCAGGTACTGACTTTAGGTGCCTGTCAATCCCCTTCTTGAAGACAGGCAGAGGTCTATTGGTAATCCCCCTTATGTATGCTGAGAGGCAGTTGAACAGTCTTGGGCCCCTGACACTTACTGTGTTATCTCTCAGTGTAATCGTGGCGTCCCTGCTTTTCACTGAGGAAATGTTGCATCTCCTGCGGAGTATTTTGCTTTCATAGGGAGTGATTTTCGTGTGCAAGTTTGGTACTAGTCCCTCTAGGATTTCCAATTGTATATATCATGTATCTCTCTCGCCTGCATTCCAGGAATACAAATCAAGGGACTTCAACCGTTTCCAGTAATTTAGGTGCCTTATCTTAATTATGTGTGCCATGGAAGTTATTTCATTACTTCATCAGAGACTGCAGAAGAAGGGCATTAAACATCTTCAACACACCTAGAGAAGACACTGCCGAGAAGAGATACATAGTCCTCCCCACAAACTCCATTGCCAAACACGTTTCCAACATCTTTTCCAATACCTCATTCCAAGTATCTACCTCCACAACCACGACCATAAAGGACATTTCCAGTAATAGACAGGACAAACTTCCAGCCTCTGTAGGGTATACATAATCCCTTTTAAATGACTGCAGCAAATTATATATTGGGCGAAACATCAAGAGACCCTCCAAACACGTATTTCAGAACACCATACGCAAGCAGGTCTGACGATACAAGAAATGCCTGTGTACAACACCGTAATTCACACAACCATTTAATAAACTACAGAAACTCAAGACTCATCGCCAGAGAAGACAACACTCAATACCGAAGAATCCTGGAATCATCGCTTATCTCTATATCCGACAACTTCAACCAGAACAACGGCTTCTATAACATAGCTGAACCACTTGCCAAGAAATTTCTTCATCGCTATCCCACATAAGAACATAGGAATGGAGGAACACTGCAGAAGGTTTACTCACAAACTTATCCAATCTCCCTTCCAAGCTACCCAAGATTTTAGACTCTATAACCCCACTCGTACATCAATCAGATGCAGCATTCTCCACCTGACCTCAGCATTCTGAACCTGACTATAAATACTCGCGTACCTTCCACCCAGGTAGATCTGTTTGTGAGGAAATGGTATGGTGATACCGACAAGATGTGGAAAAAGACACTTATGTACAGTTCAGGACATTTATTAAAGGAAACGTTTCGCCACGAGTGGCTTCTTTAGTCCTAATACAGAGAAAACTAAGAAAACATTTATATATATAGTGGCAGGAGTCAGGTGAGGTGACGCGTGGGTAGAGGTGGTAGTAGTAGTAGTAGTAATGGAACTAAGGAGGTGAGGCAAGAGAGGGACTGCTGGCATCAAGTAACACCAGTTCCCAGGATGGTAATATCCTCTTGCTTAGTAATTTTGAAATACTGTAACTATACCGGATTTTTGCTTTATAGTGTTACTGACAGAAATTAGTGCAGCTTCAATGCATTTTCTCCGTCTTAAGTCGTCTTCTTTAATAACTAGTTTTAGCTTCATTGAATTTCATGAGGTGTCCAACATCGTCTCTATGTTGAACACATGCGTTTTTGCGGTCATCATTTCTGCAAGCATTTTTGTGTTCTGCTATTCTAATGTCCAGAGTTCTGGCTGTTTCCCCTACATATACTTTGTCACACCCCCCACATGGTATAGTGTAGATTCCTGCACTTGTGCCAGAATCATGCTTGGGTTTTTGTATCAGGTTCCTATAGTAGTTGAAGAGCTGGTAGATATTTTAGCCAGTTTTCTGTCAAACATTTTTGAAACATTAGTGGCAACGTTGCTGACCGGTAAAACGATTAACTTGGAGCTTTTCTTCAATTTGATAGGTGTTGGTCTTGCTGAGGATACGTGCCGGCACGTTTCCTACAGTCACGTATGAATTGTAGGGGAAAGTGCAGTGAACTAAAAGAGTTGGTATGTATGTACATTCTTCTTCGAGGAACTGTGGACTGGAAATTCTGTAGGCTCTCAGAAAGAAGCCAATAACTACCCCTCTTTTAGTTCTTGTGTCATGGTGAGAGAAGAAATGTAGAAGATCGTTCTTGTAGGTAGGCTTCCGGTAGACTTTAAAAGAAAGTTTTTTTTCCCCTGTGCGTAAGAGAACGTCGAGAAAAGGTAATTGGTTGTCCTTCTCCTCCTCTAGTGTAAATTTAATAGTAGGTTCCAGAGTGTTGATGGTGTTGAGGATGCCCCGTACGTCAAGATTTTTTGGGTACAATGACCAAAATATCATCTACGTACCGCATCCATGTAACTGAGCGAGGGATGTTACTGAGGATCCTTCTTGATTCCAGGTCCTCCATATATAAATTGGCAAGAACTGCACTAAGGGGGGATCCCATGGCTAGTCCGAAGAGTTGTTTGTACTTCTTGTCCTCAAACCTAAAACAGTTATAACGAACACAAAGTTCGACAAGGCTCACAAAATCTTGGCTGGGTACAGGTAACTCTGTATCATCTTTAATCACCCTGCGAAGAAGATCATGGCTTGATCAACTGGGACATTGGGGAATAAGGCAGTCACGTCAAAACTTGCAAGCTTCTTATCACTCATGTCGAGATCCCTGATACGGTTAAGGAGGTCACCCGAATGCTTTAGATGAGCCTGACTGACTGTACCCAGGAGCTTTGACAAATTTTTCGCCAAAACTCTCAGTGATACAGAATCCGAAGCACTCAGCTTAGGTCTCAAGTTTGCTACTGGCATACGGAAGCCTAAATGCGAGTTAGACACAGTGATCAAAAACCATTTCTTCGGTGACTCTGAGTTTAACAAAGGCTTCATACAAGGACTTATTGCAGCTGCAGTTTCTGAACCTAGTCGTCCAGTCATTCCTCGTCTCTACTTCCAGGCACTCAAAAACTTAGCTACTAATAATGATATCCTCATCACCACAGCGGACAAAGGAGGAGGAGTGGTCATCCTCAACAGTACAGACTACGTTAGTAAGATGCAAGATTTATTGAACGACGCCAACACATACGTTTCCATCCCCGAACATGCATGGAAGAAAGAAACAGATTCTTTTCTCAGTAAGACCCGCAGCATACTCAGGAAATCAGAAGAAGGTAAAAACCTCTTGCGCCACATCCCTACCAACCCCAAGTCAGCAAGACTTTATGGTTTACCAAAGACCCACAAACCAAATGTGCCTATGAGACCCATTACATCTGGAATCGGCAGCGCCACCTCACAGTCTAGCAGGAGTTTTGGCGAAATATTTGTCAAAGCTTCTGGTACAATCAGTCAGGCTCATCTAAAGCATTCGGGTGACCCCTTAACCGTATCAGGGATCTCGACATGAGTGATAAGAAGCTTGCAAGTTTTGACGTGACTGCCTTATTCACCAATGTCCCAGTTGATCAAGCCATTGATCTTCTTCGCATGGGTGATTAAAGATGATACAGAGTTACCTGTACCCCGCCAAGATTTTGAGCCTTGTCGAACTTTGTGTTCGTTATAACTGTTTTAGGTTTGAGGACAAGAAGTACAAACAACTCTTCGGACTAGCCATGGGATCCCCCCTTAGTGCAGTTCTTGCCAATTTATATATGGAGGACCTGTAATCAAGAAGGATCCTCAGTAACATCCCCTCGCTCAGTTACATGGATGTGGTACGTAGATGATATTTTTGGTCATTGTACCCAAAAATCTTGACGTACGGGGCATCCTCAACACCATCAACACTCTGGAACCTACTATTAAATTTACACTAGAGGAGGAGGACAACCAATTACCTTTTCTCGACGTTCTCTTACGCACAGGGGAAAATAAACTTTCTTTAAAGTCTACCGGAAGCCTACCTACAAGAACGATCTTCTACATTTCTTCTCTCACCATGACACAAGAACTAAAAGAGGGGTAGTTATTGGCTTCTTTCTGAGAGTCTACAGAATTTCCAGTCCACAGTTCCTCGAAGAAGAATGTACATACATCACCAACTCTTTTAGTTCACTGCACTTTCCCCTACACTTCATACGTGACTGTAGGAAACGTGCGGCACGTATCCTCAGCAAGACCAACACCTATCAAATTGAAGAAAAGCCTCCAAGTTACATCGTTTTACCGGTCAGCAACGTTGCCACTAATGTTTCAAACATGTTTGACAGAAAACTGGCTAAAATATCTACCAGCTCTTCAACTACTATTAGGAACCTGATACAAAAACCCAAGCATGATTCTGGCACAAGTGCAGGAATCTACACTATACCATGTGGGGGGTGTGACAAAGTATATGTAGGGAAACAGCCAGAACTCTGGACATTAGAATAGCAGAACACAAAAATGCTTGCAGAAATGATGACCGCAAAAACGCATGTGTTCAACATAGAGACGATGTTGGACACCTCATGAAATTCAATGAAGCTAAACTAGTTATTAAAGAAGACGACTTAAGACGGAGAAAATGCATTGAAGCTGCACTAATTTCTGTCAGTAACACTATAAAGCAAAAATCCGGTAGTTACAGTATTTTAAAATTACTAAGCAAGAGGATATTACCCATCCTGGAACTGGTGTTACTTGATGCCAGCAGGTCCCTCTCTTGCCTCACCTCCTTAGTTCCATTACTACTACTACTACTACTACTACTACTACTACTACTACTACCACCTCTACCCACGCGTCACCTCACCTGACTCCTGCCACTATATATATAAATGTTTTTTTAGTTTTCTCTGTATTAGGACTGAAGAAGCCACTCGTGGCGAAACGTTTCCTTTAATAAATGTCCTGAACTGTACATAAGTGTCTTTTTCCAGATCTGTTTGTGACTTGAAAAAGCCCACTGTGTGGGCGAAACGTTGTCAATAAAGGATCACATTCTACTGCATATTTTTTTAATATTTCCATTGTGTTTGGTATTTTATACCATTTATTTCCACAGTATTCCGGCCTAGAGAAAACAAGCGATTTGAAGAGAATCATCATGGGTTTGGCATCCTTAGTTTTAAAGGGTTCTCTTTATCCATCTTATCAGTTTCTTAACAGATGCGGTAGATACATTGTTGTGGTCTTTGAAGGCGAGATCCTCTGACATTATCACTCCCAGGTCCTTCACTTTAAATTTTCTTGCTCCAGTGTATGGTTAGAATTTGTTGTATATCCTGATACAGTTTTAATTTCCTTTTCAATTTTTCCTTATCTGAGTAGTTGAAAATTCTCTTCATTGAACTTTGTTGTTTTGAGTGGCCCATTTATTCTTTAAAGCACGCATTTTATAGACTATTACACCATATCACATTGTCGAGGGCTTTGGCAACGTCTCTGTATACTACCTCTGCTTTTTGTGTGTCTTCCAGTGCAACAATGACCAAATAAAAAACATAAGAACATAAGAAAAAAAGGGAAAACACTGCAACAGCCCTATTGACCCATGCGGAACACGCCCCCAATGTCCCCCCCCGGATTAGACCAATGACCCCCCAGTCTGATCATCTCCACTCAGGATGGAGGCACGCACCAAACCCCAGCGGCACAAGCTAGTCAGGTCCAACTCACACCCACCCACACCCACTCATGTATTTATCTAATCTATTTTTAAAACTACACAAAAGTTTTAGCCTGAATAACTGTACTCGGGATTTTTGTTTCACTCATCCACAACTCTATTACTAAACCAGTGCTTTCCTATATCCTTTCTGAATCTGAATTTTTCCAACTTGAAACCATTGCTGCGAGTCCTGTCTTGGCTGGAAATTTTCAGCACGCTATTTACATCCCCTTTATTTATTCCTGTTTTCCATTTAAACACTTCGATAATATTCCCCCAAATTCTACCCCTTTTCGAGAGAGTGCAGATTCGGGGCCCTCAGTCTATCCTCATAGGGAAGATTTCTGATACATGAGATCATCTTTGTCATCCTCCTCTGACGTTTTCCAGTGCATTTATATCCATTCTGTAATACTGAGACCAGAACTGAGCAGCATAGTCAAAATGAGGCCTAACCAAGGATGTATAGAGTTGAAGAACAACCTGAGGACTTCTTTTTATTTTATACTTCTAGATATGAAGCCAAGAATTCTGTTAGCTTTATTGCGAACACTAATGCACTGTTGTCTTGGGTTTTAAATTACTGCAAACCAGAACTCCTAAATCCTTTTCGCAATCAGTATATTAAGATCTACAATCTTTTAAGGTATATGTGGAAATGGTTATTTACCTGCCAACTTTTAAAACTTTGCATTTGTCAATATTAAACTGCATCTGCCACTTCTTTTCCCACCATTGCATCAGTCTATTCAAATCATCCTGGAGTGCTCTAGTGTCCTCATAGAATGAATCGGGCGGCCTATTTTGGTGTCATCAGCAAATTTGCTTATGTCGCTATTTATTCCCTCATCTATGTCGTTTATGTAAATTGTGAACAACAACGGGCCCAACACTGACCCCTGAGGAACACCGCTTGTGACGTGCCCCCATTTTTGAAATTTTTCCCCTTTATGAAAAAACTCTGCTGTCTATTTGTCAGCCATGCCTCTACCCAGGAAAAAAATTTTTCTCCTCCTATTCCGTGTGCCTTAAGTTTCCTCAATAGCCTCTGGTTGGAACTCTATCGAAAGCCTTACTGAAGTCCATATACACAATATCATATTCATTACCATGATCTACCTCCTCAAACACCTTAGTGAAAAAAGTTAGTAAATTCGTAAGACAGGAACGCCCCTTTGTAAAACCGTGTTGAGATTCATTAATCAATCTGTGCCTGTCAAGATGGCTACGAATTGCTTCGGCAATTATTGATTCCATAAATTTTCCCACTATGGAGGTAAGGCTTATTGGTCTATAGTTCGAAGCCAAGGACCTGTCACCTGCCTTGTAAATAGGTATTACATTTGCCATTTTCCACTTATCAGGCACTATGCCAGTTGTAGTGATAAAGTTAAAAAGATTACCAAAGGTATACTAAGTTTTCCTCTTTACATTCCTTTAACACCCTTGCAAACATTCATCAGGGCCTGGGATTTGTTAGGTTTTAGTTTCTCTATTTGTCTGAGGACCATGTCACTATTACCACAATCGTACATAGTTTATTATCATCCTGTTCTACATAATCTATTATTTCAGGAATACACTAAAATTTTCCTGGGTGAAAACTGAGAGGAAGTAGGTATTTAGAATTTCACACATATCCTTATCACTGTCAGTGATCTGACCAGAGTAACTCTAAGTGGGCCAATCTTGTCCCTAATTTTACTTCTGTATAACCTGAAAGAAATCCTTTAGGGTTAATCTTGAATCCCTTGCGACCTTAACCTCATAACCCCTTTTTTTGCTTTTCTATTCCATTCTTTATTTCTCTCTTTAATTGAATATGTTGATTTCTTAACTGCCCGCCCCCTCTTTTGATAACGCCTATATATGCCCCTCTTTGCCCAAATGAGATGTTTTAATCTATTGTTCATCCCATTTGGGAATCATTTTGTTTTGATCAATTTTCCCTACTCGGAACAAAAGTTGTCTGGGCAAACTAGAACTATGCTCTGAAAAACGTCATATTGGCAACCAAGATCACCTACCTGACCCATAAATCAGACATCCCAATTTAAACCCCCCAGTAATTTTTTCAGTCCCATGAAGTCGGGGCCCAAACGAAAACCTGGGGCAGTGATTTGTGATCACTTTCCCCCCAAACTCATCATTAACCCCCAAGATTATTAATTAGTGAATCTTTGTTTTGGGAAGAACCAAGTCAAGCAGATTGTTTCCTCTAGTTGGTTCTGTCACAACCTTTTCTAAAAAGCAAATCCCGAACCGTATCAAGAAAGTCACTAACCAAGATTTCCTGTCATATTGTTCCAATCATTTGTCTAAAAGTTAAAATCTCCCATTATAACAACATTTTCATATCTAGATGCCTTATGAATTTCGTCCCATAACACTTACTGCCCTCCCTATCAAGGTTTGGGGGGCCCTTTTAAACACACCCAAAATTAATTTGTCATGTCCCTCGAAAACCGTAGCCAAACAGATTCGTACTTGCCAAACTGAACGTGGTTTAAATTCAAAAGTAGGGACATGCCTTCGGAATGTCACATTCAGGGTTTTAAATTTTTCCAAGTAATAGAAATACGGGGAAGGGGGTGGGGTGGCATTGAATTCCGGGATCGCTTGAAACTGTTGCATAAAAAAGGGTATTTAAGTCTGAAGTAACACATACAGAGTCTGTTTGGATAGAATTTTTTAGAGGGCATGAAAATTTGATTTTAGAGTGATATACCGTCCCCCAAACTTAGATAGGGACCAGGGAAGACTACTATGGGAGGAAATTGTTAGGCCACAAGGCACGATAATGTAGTAATTCTAGGAGACTTTAACTTTAGTCATATTGATTGGAATTTCTTGACTGGGAATTTAGAATCATACGACTTTTTAGAAGTAGTTCAGGATTGAACATTAAAATGGTATAAAATACCGACAGGTTGTTAGGTAAGACACATATGCAACAGTTAGGTATCTTTATTTCGAAACGTTTCGCCTACACAGTAGGCCCTTTTTCAGTCGAGTACAGAAAAGTTGATAGAAGCAGAAGAGACTTGAAGACGATGTAATCAGTCCATCACCCTTAAAGTTTTGAGGTGGTCAGTCCCTCAGTCTGGAGAAGAGCATTGTTTCCAAAGTTTGAAACAATATGGAGTTGAAGTGACAGGATGGAGCCTTTTATAGCGCCAGGAGGTGAGACAGGTCACTAGTAGAACGCAGATGTTGGGAGGTCAGGTCCCTCTCAAATGCAGCCGTTCTCACTAGTAGAGGTAGTCGAAGTTGATTCCAGGTCTGTACCAAGATACCCTTGTGTTGCAGTGTCTGACAAATTGAACATTAAAATGGTATAAAATACCGACAGATTGTTTAGGTAAGACACATATGCAACAGTTAGGTATTTTAATGTTCAATTTGTCAGACACTGCAACACAAGGGTATCTTGGTACAGACCTGGAATCAACTTCGACTACCTCTACTAGTGAGAACGGCTGCATTTGAGAGGGACCTGTCCTCACAACATCTGCGTTCTACTAGTGACCTGTCTCACCTCCTGGCGCTATAAAAGGCTCCATCCTGTCACTTCAATCCATATTGTTTCAAACTTTGGAACAATGCTCTTCTCCAGACTGAGGGACTGACCACCTCAAAACTTTAAGGGTGATGGACTGATTACATCGTCTTCAAGTCTCTTCTGCTTCTATCAACTTTTCTGTACTCGACTGAAGAAGCCTACTGTGTAGGCGAAACGTTTCGAAATAAAGATACCTAACTGTTTGCATATGTGTCTTACCTATTTCAGGATTGTTTTTTGAAGCAGTTTGTGACAGAACTACAAGGGGTAATAACCTGCTTGACTTAGTTCTGGCAACAATGAATCCCTTGTTAATAATTTAGAAATTTCAGAGGAACTGGGTGTTAGCGACCACAAATCAATTACATTTAGCATTGAATGGAAGTATGATAGTACGGATAACTCAGTAACAGTCCCAGATTTTCGCTTAGCAGATTACGATTGCCTTAGAGAACACTTATCATCTGTTATTGGGGTAACGAAGAGAGCTATCAATATGACAGTTTTCTGAACACAATACATGCTGCTCAAAGAACATTTATCCCTTATAAAGAAATTAGATCAAATAGATATGACCCAAAATGGATGAATAATAGGCTGAAATATCTAATAGGGCATAAGAAAGGAATTTATAGGCGTATCAAAAGGGGTGAGGTCATCTTATGAATCAGAATATTGACATTAAGAAGGACATTAAAAAGGGGATAAGAAAAGCTAAAAGGACTATGAAATTAAAGTTGTTAGGGATTCTAAAACTAACCCAAAAAGTTTTTTCTAGGTCTATAGAACAAAAGTTAGAGATAAGATAGGTCCCCTTAAAAATAACTACGGCATCTTACTGACAAAGAGAATGTAATGTGCTCGATTTTAAATAATTATTTTTCTCTCGTTTTTAAACAGGAAGACACTAACAATATTTCCCCGTAATTAATTTTTAAAGTGGGCCTGAAGAAGATAAATTATGTAACGTCACAGTCACTAGTGAAATGGTTGTGAAGCAGATAGACCGACTGAAGCAAAATAAGTCACCAGGTTTCCCGATGGTCCTGAGTTTTTTTCAAGGGTTCTTAAGGAATGTAAAATGGAATTCTGTGAACCATTAACTAATATTTTTAATTTATCTCTTCAAACAGGTGTAGTGTCTGATATGTGGAAGATGGCTAATGTAATTCCTATTTTTAAAACAGGGACAAGTCGTTACCGTCAAATTACTGCCCTAATAACCTGACCTCAATTGTAGGCAAATTACTAGAGTCAATTATATCTGAGATTATAAGAAGCCATCTCGATAAGCATAGCTTGATTAATGATACTCAGCATGATTCACGAGAGGCCGTCTTGTCTAACTAATTTATTAACTTTCTTCAGTAAAGCTTTTGAGGCTGTTGATCATGATAAAGAATTTGATATTATTTACTTAGATTTTAGTAAGGGTTTTGATAGAGTTCCGCACCGAAGACTGTTAAAGAAAGTGGCAGCTCATGGCAATGGGGAAGGGTGCTCTCGTGGATCGAATCATGGCTCACAGACAGGGAAACAGAGAGTGTCCCAAAAATGGGTTAAGTCCGAGTGGGGATCAGTTACAAATGGCGTTCCACAGGATCAGTCTTCGGCCCGTTGTTGTTTATAATATATATCAATGATCTTGATGAGGGAATTACTAGTGATATGAGCAAATTCGCCGATGACACAAAGATAGGTAGGAAAATTTATTCAAACGTAGATGTTAGGGATCTTCAGAAGGATTTAGAAAAACTCTATTCTTGGTCAGAAAAGTGGCAGATGCAGTTCAGTGTAGATAAATGCAAGGTTCGAAGCTCGGGAGTGTCAATAACCCTAGCACTTATAAGTTAAATAATGTAGAACTTAACCATACAGATTGCGAAAAGAACTTGGGGGTTATGGTAAGCAGCAACCTTAAACCAAGACAGCAATGTCTAAGCGTACGTAATTAAGGCAAATAGATTACTGGGATTTATATCAAGAAGTGCAAGCAACAGAAGTCCAGAGGTCATACTGCAGCTTTATACATCATTAGTAAGGCCTCACCTAGATTATGCAGCTCAGTTCTGGTCTCCATATTACAGAATGGACATAAATTCGTTAGAAAACATTCAGCGTAGGATGACTAAATTAATACATAGCATTAGAAATCTTCCTTATGAAGAAAGATTGAAGACTCTTAAGTTACATTCACTTGTTAGACGAAGAATGAGGGGAGACCTGATCGAAGTGTATAAGTGGAAGATAGGTATTAATAAAGGAGATATTAACAAGGTCTTGAGGATATCTCTCCAAGAGAGAACCCGCAGTAATGGATTTAAATTAGATAAGTTTAGATTTAGAAAGGACATAGGAAAGTATTGGTTTGGAAATAGGTAGTTTGATGAGTGGAACAGTCTACCTAGTTGGGTTATTGAGGCTAGGACTTTGGGTAGTTTCAAATTTAGGTTGGATAAGTACATGAGTGGGAGGGGGTGGATTTGAGAGGGATTTGCACATCGAGCTTGTTTCTTGGGTGGCATTGAAAATTGGGTTGGTCAAATGTTTGTTAGTGGGATGAATTGTAAAGGACCTGCCTAGTATGGGCCAACAGGCCTGCTGCAGTGTTTCTCCTTTCTTATGTTCTTATGTTCTTATATCACGTTTGACAAAGAATAGGTCCCAGTTATCAATGAATGGGATTGCAAGTTCCTTGCAGTACCTGTATAGCCAGCAATTTATACCAGTTGCCCTAGACATCCATTCATTGCCAACTCCCTTTCTAGGCAAGATGCTACATATGACTGGGATCCCTCCCTTAGACCTAACTACTTCTATGGCTGACCTGTACTTATCCAGCAGCTCCTCTCTCCTGCCCTTCCCAATATCATTACCCCCAGCACTAGGACAGATAATGGGATTGTTCCCATTACCTGCCATAATATTATCCAACCTGCTGACTATGTCACCAACACCAGCTCCAGGAAGACACACTCTCTGTCGGACCTTTCTGTCTCTGTTACAAAATACACGTCCATATATCTTACCTGAGAATCGCCTACTATTAAAATATCTTACCTTGATTAGCAGAGAATCAGTGGTACCTTCAACCTCACTAACCACTGAAGTACACTCGTCTTGGAGAACAGAGAATCGATTTCCTACCTTCACATCTTCTCTATTAGCTCTCCTCATCTTCCTTCTTCCTGAACTGTGAACCACTTGCCACTTAGAGCGGCTGCCACTATCACTGCTGGCTACCATTTCTTTCTTACCAGCTAAATCCTTCTCACACTCGCTCCCAAACTCATCTATGCGAAGCTTCAGCCTCCTATTTTCCTCCTGAAGAAGTAGAATCTCCTTCTTCAACACTTGAACCTGAGATTCTAAAACACTACAACAAGCCATGGTGCTTGGTAACAGCCCACGCTAACTCCCAAGAGCTTAGGCAGGTAGGACTGAACCCATGCTGCCCTGGGTTGCGCAACTGTTGTGAATTAAAGTGGTTATTGATCTTGTTTCTTAAAACTCTCTCAAATTTTCATAATGTGGAACATCAGTGTTATTGGTCTCTAGTTCTATGTTAATTATGTCTTTGCTGCCAACTTTGTGGAGTGGGTCTACATCTGTTGTTTTTAACGGCTGTGGGACGATTCCCGTGTCCAAGTTCCCTCTCCACGGAATACTGAAGGCACTCATCTGGAGTTCTTGCGTTTAATGAAAATGGAGTTCCAGGAGACAGGTCCTGGGACAGAGTGACTGGCCTGGGCTAAAACACGGTTATTACTGCTGTTCCAATATTTTCTCAGTTTTTCCATTTTAAATAAACTGAAATCACCAGCAACAAAATAGCTGAAGTTAGGAATGAAAGGTTTTCCAGAGAATTTTCAGTTGTTCATAACTGCTCTTTGGCCGTTGGAGAATTGTGTCAGTTGCTTATATACAAGCACGATAACTAACTTACAGTTCTGACAAACACAAGAGCTGCTGGTGTTATGTAATATTGAAAAACACCAGCTACTGGTGTTGTCTAGCGTGATAACACCACTACTGGTGTTGTCTAGCCCGTTGATAACACCAGCTACTGGTGTTGTCTAGATGTTGATAACACCAGCTACTTGGTGTTGTAGCTGTTGATAACACCAGCTACTGGTGTTGTCTAGCTGATGATAACACCAGCTACTGGTGTTGTCTAGAGTTGATAACACCAGCTACTGGTGTTGTGTAGCTGTTGATAACACCAGCTACTGGTGTTGTCTAGCTGTTGATAACACCAGCTACTGGTGTTGTCTAATGTTGATAAAACCAGCTAATGTGTTGTGCAGCTTTTGATAACAAACCAGCTTCTGGTTGTTGTGTAGCGTTGATAACACCACTACTGTTTTCTCTAGATGTTGATAACACCATCTTCTAGTGTTGTGTAGCTTTTTGATAACACCAGCTTTTGGTGTTGTGTAGCTGTTTTATTTAAAACCACTGGTTTTTGTATCTGTTTTATAACACCAGCTTCTGGTGTTGTGTAGCTGTTGAATAACGCCAGCTTCTGGTGTTGTCTAGCGTTGATAGCACCGGCTTCTGGTGTTGTGTAGCTGTTGAAAACACCAGCTGGGTGTGGGAGCTGTTGATAACACCAGCTTCTGTGTTTGTGTACTGTTGATAACCCCACTTCTGGTGTTGTGTAGCTGTTGATAACACCGGTTTCTGGTGTTGTGTAGCTGTTGATAACACCAGCTTTTGGGTTTTGGTAGCTGTTGATAACACCGTTTTTTGGTGTAGTGTAGCTGTTGATAAAAACCGCTACTGGTGTTGTGTAGCTGTTGATAACACCACTTCTGGTGTTTTTGTAGCTGTTGATAACACCAGCTTCTGGTTTGTCCTAGCTGTTATAACACCAGCTTCTGGTGTTGTCTAGCTGTTGATAACACCAGCTTCTGGGGTTGTCTAGCTGTTGATAACACCAGCTTCGGTGTTGTGTAGCTGTTGAAAAACACCAGCTTCTGGTGTTGTCCTAGCTTTTGATAACACCGGCTTCTGGTGTTGTGTGCTGTTGATAAACACCACTACTGGTGTTGTGTAGCGTTGTATAACACCGGCTTCTGGTGTTGTGAGCTGTTGAAACACCCCGCTTCTGGTGTTGTCTAGCTGTTGATAACACCGAATCTGGTGTTGTGTAGCTGTTGATAAAAACCGGCTCTGGTGTTGTGTAAGCTTTTGATAACACCAGCTACTGGTGTTTTTGAGCTGTTGATAACACCGGGTTCTGGTGTTGTGTAGCTGTTGATAACACCAGCTTCTGGTGTTGTGTAGCTGTTGATAACACCGGCTCTGGTGTTGTGTAGCTGTTGATAACACCCGCTTCTGGTGTTGTGTAAACTGTTGATAACACCAGCTTCTGGTGTTGTGTAGCTGTTGATAACACCGGGTTCTGGTGTTTTGGGAGCTGTTGATAACACACTGGTGTTTGTAGCTTTTGATAACACCAGCTTCTGGTGTTTTCTACTTTGATAACACCGCTTCTGTGTTGCCTAGCTGTTGATAACACCACTTCTGTGTTGTCCCAGCTGTTGATAACACCACTTCTGGTGTTTTTCTAAACTGTTGATAACACCAGTTTCTGGTGTTGTGTAGCTGTTGATAACACCCGGCTGTTGGTGTTGTGTAGCTGTTGATAACACCGGCTGCTGGTGTTGTGTAGGTGTTGATAACACCAGCTGCTGGTGTTGTGTAGGTGTTGATAACACCAGCTACTGGTGTTGTGTAAGTGTTGATAACACCGGCTGCTGGTGTTGTGTAGCTGTTGATAACACCTGCTGCTGGTGTTGTGTAGCTGTTGATAACACCTGCTGCTGGTGTTGTGTAGCTGTTGATAACACCGGCTGCTGGTGTTGTGTAGCTGTTGATAACACCGGCTGCTGGTGTTGTGTAGTGTTGATAACACCAGCTACTGGTTGTGTACTGTTGATAACACCAGCTACTGGTGTTGTGTAGCTGTTGATAACACCGGCTGCTGGTGTTGTGTAAGTGTTGATAACACCGGCTGCTGGTGTTGTGTACGTGTTGATAACACCGGCTGCTGGTGGTGTGTAGCTGTTGATAACACCGGCTGCTGGTGTTGTGTAGGTGTTGATAACACCGGCTTCTGGTGTTGTGTAGCTGTTGATAACACCGGCTACTGGTGTTGTGATAGGTGTTGATAACACCGGCTGCTGTGTGTTGTGTAGGTGTTTGAAAACACCAGCTTCTGGTGTTGTGTAGCTGTTGATAACACCAGCTACTGGTGTTGTGTAGCTGTTGATAACACCGGCTGCTGGTGTTGTGTAAGTGTTGATAACACCGGCTGCTGGTGTTGTGTACGTGTTGATAACACCGCGCTGGTGGTGTGTTAGCTGTTGATAACACCGGCTGCTGTGTTGTGTAGGTGTTGATAACACCAGCTGCTGGTGTTGTGTAGGTGTTGATAACACCGGCTGCTGGTGTTGTGTAGCTGTTGATAACACCAGCTGCTGGTGTTGTGTAGGTGTTGATAACACCGGCTGCTGGTGGTGTGTAGCTGTTGATAACACCAGCTGCTGGTGTTGTGTAGGTGTTGATAACACCGGCTGCTGGTGTTATCGACGTCACACTGTGCAGGTCTCCTGAAAAGCTCACAATGGCGGCATTTTTGAGCACAAAGATCCATCAGTCAACTATCTTCTTTTAGTATATATGGCAGAGTTGAGCAGCTGCCATGAAAAATGTTGATTGGGATGAGTTTTTCATTCTTGAGATGAATGGAGGGTTGACATACACCATTGTTGACTCAAGCTTCTCTCTTGTCCAGATTTTTGACTCATGGATGAACATTTATTCATGCGTTGAGAATATTTATACGATCATGACGAGGTGAAAACGTTCATTCACGTTCACGATCGTTCTTTCATTCTCGTGTTGGAAAATTCAGGTTCTAAAGGAAAAAAAAATCTGTTCGTAGTAACCAAGTAGATTATTGTATTAATGTGGGGGAAGCGGTAAGGACGTATGGGTCATGGGAGATAATCTTGTTTGATCTCATTCGTTGGATCAAGATCCCTGCGCCAGCATCAAGGCGCTCCCACTCCGCTTCCTTGAAGATTGTACTCCAAGCTCTCTCTTCCCCTGCCAGGAATACTCTGTTACTACGAGGTACATAGCGTCTTTGTTTCCTTCTAACAAGACCGAGGATCGAGCCTTCATTCCTGAAACTGTCAGACAAAATCCAAAAAAACCACGGTACGGGAGGGGATTGAACCCGCGGTGAGTGAGTCCTACAACTCCAGACCGACGCGGTAGCCACTGGGTCAGTTGGCTACGATAAGATTCATCCAACTAGGTATATTTATACCTTGGTTTGTTTGCAATCGTGTCATTACGATTCCTTGAGTCAAGATAAAATCTATTTAGTAGACTTGAACAGCATTTCCGACAACTTGAGTCAACTTGGCGTTCACTTAACACCTTCTTAAGTTGTTAATGGTCAGTTAGTTGAGGTTGAAGTATTTAAATAAGCTGGAGCTGCCTGCCAGTGTCTAGGTGATACAGGTTGCATATGTCCAGGGCAGTGTATGTGTCCGGGGTAGTCTATGTATCCAGGGAAGTGTATGTGTCCAGGGTAGTGTACGTATCCAGGGTAGTGTATGTGTCCAAGGCAGTGTATGTGTCCAAGGCAGTGTATCTGTCCAGGGCAGTGTATGTGTCCAGGGCAGTGTATGTGTCCAAGGCAGTATATGTGTCCAGGGCAGTGTATGTGTCCAGGGCTGTGTATGTGTCCAGGGTTGTGTATGTGTCCAGGGTAGTGTATGTGTCCTGGGCAGTGTATGTGTCCAGGGCACTATATGTGTTCAGGGCAGTGTATGTGTCCAGAGCAGTGTATGTGTCCAGGGTAGTGTATGTGTCCAGGGGAGTGCACGTGTCCAGATGAGTTTTATTTATCCAAAGGGGGTAGGGTCCAGGGCATTTGTTTGTGCCCAGAGTATGGAATAGGGTCCGGGGGTAGTGTTGTGTCCAGGGTAGTGAAATGTGTCCAAAAGCGTGAAGGTGTCTCAGAGTTTTAAACCATTCCTAGAAAAACAGTTACCGAAAACCAGGAAACCAGTAGATGACTCACTCCCAAACCCGTCTCTGCGTAAATTCATGACGTTTTCCATATTGCTGTGACCAAAAAAGGGGGTTTTCAAACACCCCCTCACCCAGGGGGAAACTTTAGTCGGGCCCAAGATGGGGAAACAGAGAAAAGGCAGCGGCTTTTGGGGCCCTTCCCCAAAATTTCCGTTATATATTATACTTTAACTAAAACCCTACGGAGTATTTTTACCCATCCACTTAACAAAAACCCACATAAACAAATGGGGGAAACCGGTGGGGGCGTTTTTTTAAAGGGTATTTCAGACGTTAGAAGACTTTTTGGGGGTTCCCGGGAAGGTCAGGGGGTTGAACCTTGCCCCCTCCAGCTGTCCCCTTTCACTTTCTCCACCCTGTGAACCCCAGCCTGAAAGCCTGTTGCATCTCTTTTATTTTTTTTTTTGCATTTTTATCTTTTTTTTAATTTTTCATTTTTTTTTCCCTTTTTTGTTTTTGGCAATTTTCTTTGCCATTATGTCTCACATCCCCGCCAAGTGATACTTTAGGGGGGAAAATGTCGACAGTCGGGCCTCTCGGGCCCAAATGCTGCCCCTTTTCCATCATCCTCCAGAAATTTAGCGACGGGACAGCCCAAACCCCAACCCGGGGAACTTATTTTTTCCCTCGGGGTTTTCCCTTAAAGGGGTTACCTTTATTCAAGGGCCTTTGTACATAGTCTTGAAGAAAGGGTTTTAAATGCCTTCGTTCCCCGGTTAATGCTCTATTTAAAGGCCCCTCCTTCAGGGGAAAGTCTTATCAACGCGAAAGAAGCTTTTCATCGATCCCCTCCCTGCTTTTTCACGTTGTTGATCTCCTTGAAATCCCGAAAACTTCGGGAAATTTACTAAGTGGTCACAATATGAGGAACTGATTCGTTCTTTCCTCGTACCAGTAAAAACAGCTGATCCATATGTCGTTCTTAGGGAACTAGTGAATGCTACACCCATGACTAATGAATCGTTGGGGTGCATTTGCTGTTAGATTAGACAAACTTTTTATCATCATTTATCAATGCTGTCCAGTCCTCAGCTTTTGTCCCTGACGAGGATAAACCATCCACAGCATCGTTTGCTAAAATAGCAGCTTTTGGAGCAATCAAAGAACTAATGCCGCCTGCTTCCGTGTGTGCTTATGAGGCTAATCCCCAACTGTGACGATGGAACCCCTTACAGCCCTAAATCATGTACGTTCCTTGTGCCCCCAGGGTACTTTCCCATGTATCAAAAGTAATTTCACACCTATGCATCAGTCTGCACCACCTCTTGTTGCGCCACAGCGACAAATCGTGGTCGTAAACCATCTCAGCGATCACCAAGGACCAGTGTACTGAGTCATTATAAACCTCGTAGTATTCATAGTACATTCAGTAACATAGTCAGCGGACTTGTTACAACTGTGGTTTCCGTGGCCATATTGCAATTAATTGTCCTGATAGTCACCCTAAGAGGCGTCCGTACTGATGATGAGTACCAGTCAGATCTTCCCTACTGTACTTATCATAGAATACATGGACATGACACATCTGAGTGCAATGCTCTCTAAAACCTTCAGTAACTCTAGGTCTTCCGTGGCCGTTCCAACCGCAGAACCCGTAGAGGAAACAGACATCGTGGTTCTCAAAATAACCAGAACCAGGCTCATTCTTCAATTCGGGGGAATTCGAGCGCCCCAGTAAAACCGTCCCATGGTGACAGTAGGTGATAATGAGTACACCATCCCCGTTCACAATTCTTTGAAGCCTTAAGCAGTCTCGAGAATGACAATCCTGCTGATGATGTTGCTTCCACATGCTCTGACGTAGATGATTTTGGGGATGAATGGAACAAATCTTTGCTGATGACAATCCACCTTTTTGTTTGCCATACTTCCAATGCAACCATAGGCCCTATAGTGCAAGCATCTGTTTATAATGCGCCCGTTCATTTGTTCATGGACTCTGGTGCGCAAGTCAATATTATCAGGTCTAGTTTGTTTAGGGATAAGCAGTTACGACATGTCCTTCTCGTAGAACCGACTCATGTGTCCTCCCTTAGTGGAGTAGCTGGTTCTCACCTGCGTGTCCGAGGTCGGACTTCCCTCATTTTTCTATCCAAGGTAGAGACTTCACTGCTTCCTTCCTTGTTGTCGACCAGATTACTTTCCCTGGTGACCTTCTACTGGGATTTGCTTCCATGCGAGACTTACGCATTGTGCTCGACCCTTATCGATGGCATGCCCAAATTGATGACTTGATCGTACCATTTTGGGGTTACCAGCTTGGATCCGAGATCTGCCATACTGCCGCAGAGTACGACATTCGAATTAAGTCCTTACAGGCCAGTGCATTTTCCAGTAGCGTACCCAAGCGGTCAGGCACTGATGATCCTGTCACTCCTGTCTGTGTTCCTGCAACTTCAGACTTGCAAGATAGTGTCCAGTTACCTCAAGTGTCCAGAGGACGCTCTGACTACCTTGAGTGCTGAGCCTATCCCTGCAATGTCTGCTAGTTCAAGTAGTAGTTTCTCCACAGGGGACGCCTTGTCGGAAAACATTACTTGCAACTAGTAATGCCATCTCTTGTTGATGTCACATGCCGTCTGCAGAAAGACGTTTCTGTCGCGGCTAGTGCCCTCACTAGAGTGTCTGTTGTTGTTCCTAGTGTTCCAGATGGTGATAACGTCCTAGTTGACAGTGATTCCTGCAAAGTAAAAGGTCTATTTGTTGAACCATCCCTTTCATGTTGTAAGAGATAGTAAGATCCATTTCTTCCTAGCTAACACTTCTGGTCACAGTGTTCGTCTCAGAGCAAATACCAATCTTGTTGACCTTGTTCACTATCCTTACCCTGTTCAGGTAGAGGATGAGTTGTCACCTGACCAGTGGGTCGGTGCTATTTCTACCGGGGAGACCTCATCCACTTCACTGGATCAATCTGTTCCACCAGTTGAGGAGAAAGATTAGCTCCCACTGACTTCCCAGATGAAGTCAAGCGTTTGTTGACTCTGTTGAACAAACGTCGTAAGCCATTGCCTTACCAGGTGAGAAGATGGGTATAACGAACTTATTGTCCCATCGTATTCCACTTGAACCTGGTACTAGACCTATCTATATACCTGCGTACAGAATGCCTCATTCACAAGTTGCTGTCGCAGAAGAATTGATCAAATCAAATGCTTGATGATGGAGTTATTGCACCTAGCAATTCACCTTTGGAATGCGCCCTTGATCTAGTACCTAAGAAGGATGGTACTTGGCGCCCAGTGATTGACTTTAGGAAGTTAAATGCGAAAACTATTCCAGATCGCTTCCACTTCCTGTACTGGGTGATCTTTTACGTAACATCGGAGATAAAAAAGTCTTTTCAACCTGGACTTTGTTACAAGGGTTTTGGCAAGTCCCTCTTCACGAGGACAGCCAAGAGCTAACTGCATTCTCCACTCCTACAGGTCATTATCACTTCCTCCATATGGCGTTTGGATTACGATCCTCCCTATCACGTTTTTCAAGGCTCATGACTAATATCTTTAGAGGTCTCATAGGTAATGCACTTATGGTGTACTTAGATGACGTAATCGTCATGTCTAAAGACGTGGATACACACTTGAAAAGACTTGATGTAGTACTTGGTAAGCTTGAAGAAGCCAATTTAAAGATCAAACTGTCTAAATGTCAATTTTTCAGATCAGAAATTAAGTTTCTTGGTCACGTAGTCACTCCTAGAGGGGTTACGACTGACCAAAGTAAAGTAACTGCAGTACTAAATTTTCCAACACCCAAAACTGCTGATGCCGTAAGATCCTTTGTGGGCTTAGCAGGTTTTTATAGATCTTTCATTGCCAATTTTTCTTCCATAGCTGCTCCTCTAACTGAGTTGCTTAAGAAAGATGCTCCTTTTGTTTGGACCTTCCGTCAAGAAAGAGCATTCCAAACTCTAAAAGAAAAGCTAACATCTGCTCCAATTTTGAAATTTCCAGATTTTTCTAAGCCCTTCTATCTGACAACTGATGCTAGTTCTATTGGCATAGGTGCCGTACTAGCTCAGAAGACTGATGGCAAGTACAACGCAGTTGCATTTGCTAGCCGAGTCCTTACGAAGGCTGAACGTAATTATACAGTAACTGAGCAAGAAGCTTTAGCAATAGTATGGTCTTTAAAGCACTTCCGAGACATTATTTATCAGTACTCTGTTCATGTCTTGACAGACCACGCTCCACTGATACCTTTATTCCAGAACAAACAACCTACTGGAAGGTTAGCCAGATGGACCTTGACTATCCAAGAGTTCAATCCCACTTTGAACACTTACCTGGCAAGTCAAATGTAGTCGCAGATGCCTTATCGCGACATGTTAGTATAGTAACTGCAGACCCTCCATTTAGTGCTGAGGATGTAAAGAATGCTCAACGAACAGATCCCATGTGGTCTGGTGTGATTCGATTCCTGCTCCAGGAAGATCTTATTCTGACTGTGAAGCCACCAGCACCCATCAGTGACTTTGTCATGAACCAAGAATTACTTTATCGAACAGCCAAGTTGGGTACTCTAGCAGAAAGAGTATACCAGTTTAGTAATTCCACAGTCACTAGTTGAATGTAAGCCTTACAGCTAGTTTCACGGATGTACAAGGTGTTGCACACCCCTGGTATGGATGATCAGTTAAATCAAGCCAGATTGTAAATACTTTTGGCCTCGCAGTATGGGCAACTGATATTTCTGAGTATAGTTAAGAAATTGTAGTGTCTGCATGCAACATTAGGTAATGCTAATGGTCGAGTGCCTAATCCAATCCAAGTGTATCAAACTACTAGGAACCGTGGGGAATGGAATGAGTTGCGCTAGATTTGTTAAATAATTTCCAATGTTCCTCCAGGGCAATCTAACATTATGTGTTATGGTAAGACCATTTCACCAGATATGTGGAGTTAGTTTCTATGCAGATAGATGCCGAGACAGTAGCTAAAGCGTTTAAAGAAAACGCATTATCTGCAGGCATAACACCCTAAGTCCTAGTAACGATAATGGAGGTGAATTCTGCAATGAGATTCTTGAAAATTTGTGCACCTTGTACAAGATCTTCCTAAATCCACATTGTTCATAATCATCCTGCAGCAATGGGTTAGCGGAACATACAATAAGAAAGTACTTGATGTCTTGAGAGCCACTCTCATTCCCAACAGTGAATCTTGGGATGAAGTTGTACCTGACAGTGCAGTGTGCTATAAATTCTGCTTAAATGTTTATATAGGTGACACTCCACATTATGGCATTGTACGGTGTAGATAAACGTTTGCCCTTTGAGTTGCTATATTCTAATCGAAACCAAATTTACAACCATGATGATTTCATAGCAACTCGTACCAGCTTAGCTCAAAGTGTTATAGAAGAATCCGTGAAACACTTCATAAATCAAACAGCAGAAATTTCAAGAGTCGCAAACACTCGAGCAATGCCATCCAAAATCAAAAAAAAAAAAAAAAAAAAAAAAAAAAAAAAAAAAAAAAAAAAAAAAAAAAAAAAAAGTAGGTTCAGAGAGTTAGTTATGATGGACTAACTTAACAAAGTCTGCAATGCCTAAGATTGATCAAAAAGTTTTTGTTGGTCCTTATCGAGTAGTATTGAACATATCACTGGTAATAAGTATAAGGTTTAGAGAAATTTAGTACTGGTCGTATAAGAATCGCATTTAGATCATATGGAAGTTAGTATGTGATGATAATGATGTTCCATCCCAGACTAATGTGACAGACTCTGACAATCCTCCTGATCCTGTACTCTCTACCTCTGATACTCAGTCAGACGATCAACCTGAATGTCGTTATTCCCTAGTACACGACAGGTATTGGTGAAATCCTTCAAGAATCATTGTTACTTCCAATTAGAATTGCTCATTCATACAGCATGAGTTAGCCAGGGCAAACAGAGTTTGATCTCCCTGAGATGACAACCCATTCTGCCATATATCAATCTCACATAGCAGAGTTGGGGTTAAATGTAAATAACCTGTATAGATGAATAATTACAGTATTTTTTGTTCCCCCAACTTATCAGCTATTCAAGAATTTTTTGTGTGTGTCACATTCTCTCCGAATTCTGAGAGTTAACAGTCTAGGTTTAGTGCACGAATCTGCCTTTCTGTTAAAACACTTCTTTTTCTTTGTATATATTCCTTCCTTCATAATCTGTAGATCACCATGAATTACAAGATCGATCGATCAAATTTTTTTTTTATCACTTCTATTGTGTAATCCCATTGTTGGGTCTCATTCGATGAGTTGTGCTATCTTATTCTTGTATTGCATTACAGTTTCAGTTTGTAAGCTTCCATTCCAATGTTCTACTTATGTATTTTATATGTTCAATTGTGGTGTACTTTGACATTGTATAGAATCAGCCCAAGCCGTATACCTGCCATCTCTAGTTTGGGAACTGGTACTACTACTGAGACCAGCACCGTTATTCGATATGTATAGCACAGAAGCCATGTGATTTTCAACCACATTAGAGTTGTAATAACCCGGCAAATTGGCGGAAGCAAGAGTCATCTTTCCTTGGTCCTCCTTGGCTTGAAAGGAACATTGTAAAATCGGCAATTATTATAGCATGATTGGCAATCATATACAATAATCAGTGATGGCTGTTCAAATTAAGATGCATTTTAGTACTTGGGGGCAACAGTACACAGTCTAAAAGAATGGGGCCTTCGGTATTAATGCATTAGGATGTCTTAATTGTTGGTGCCCACACCTGAAGAATTAGGGCCTATTTTTCCTGCTGTTTCTGAGGTTGAACCAGTGTTTGTCCTCAGAATTATATGGGTTGAATATCTGTGGCCATCTTTCCTGTATTGCAGATGCCTCCCTCTTTAATGTTTATTTTTAATGAGCCACCGTTTCGTTTTAATAGCTTCTAGAAGTCAGTCCCCTTTATATGTTTTACTGTTTTTCTAGCTTCTTTATATTTCCCTGTGACTTCTATACCGCTAATATATATTTATGCTCGTAAAGTATTGATGTATGGCGGAATGTGATCGAAATTTTTTTTAATATTGCCACGTTATTTGTTTAGGCTATTACAATAACAGTGATCTGGAATTTGCCTAATTCTATAATAATTCATCCTTCTTAGGTGTGGCACTTGTGGAGTCTGGGGGCGCTTCGGTTCCCTGCTCTGTTCTCCCTCCCTCACTGACTCCTGTGAAGACGGACTTCGGGAATGTCTTGCTTGGATATTCTCCCTCTTGTCTGCCAATTTTGCAAGCTTCTGATGATGTGTTGAGTGCAACACGAAAGGCTTAGAGCTATCGTTCTACTCCCTCTTTGGTTGTTTTCCATATATATATATATATTTTATATAAAATATATATATATATATATATATATAATATATATATATATATATATTATTATTATATATATAAGAGGAAAGAGAGAGAGGGAGGGAGAGAGAGAGAGAGAGAGAGAGAGAGAGAGAGAGAGAGAGAGAGAGAGAGAAGAGAGAGAGACAGACAGAGAGAGGAGAGAGAGGGGAGAGAGAGAGAGACGAGAGGAGAGGGGAGGAGAGAGAGAGAGAGAGAGAGGAGAGAGAGGAGAGAGAGAGAGAGAGAGAGGAGAGAGAGAGAGAAGGAGATGGAGAGAGAGAGAGAGAGAGAGAGAGAGAGAAAGGGAGAGAGAGGGGAGGAGAGAGAAGAGAGAGGAGATGAGGAGAGAGGAGAGAGAGAGAGAGAGTGAGAGGAAGGGAGGGAGGGAGGGAGGGAGAGGAGACAATTGAGATACAGACAATTATTTTAGATATGTTAAGTGAATATCTGTATCGCATCTAGAGTATGTTAATGGGTAGCTAGTAATATCCAGTACACTGGTGCAGTTTACTAGCTAGCTCAACGATGCCTGCCTGCCCAACAATAGAGAAGCGGTTATTTTACGGAGGGTTGCCACCACCAGCCAAGTATTTATGGTATGTCTGTCGTACCTACATTCACCCACTTCTCGCACCACTCTTGTTTTTTTCTCTGGGAAATTTAGAATATCGATTTGAGTTTAATAAGCTTGCAGGGATGGTGGATGAATGGTTAGGTTTTCTGCAGCGATTAAGAATACCTGTGTGTGTGTGGGGGTGAGTGTTGCATTGTGGGAACACCCGCAGTGTGTTGCTTCAGTGTTCTATATGAGGGTTACATCATGGGAAACATCCGCAGTGTTCGACTGTGTTGCACTGTTGGAATACCTGTGTGCCTCCACCGTTTTACCTAACAACTGCGTCTAGGCCAACATTCACCTTATCCTTGAAACACATACTTTCTGGTGCTAGAGCGGAGAAAGCCCCTCAGTCTTGCCAATTACACTTTCCAAAACTGACTCATACTTACATGTAGGTTAACACAACCAGGTTACCTTAACCTACTGAACGTAACCATGAGTCAGTTAATTTACTGGAATAGCAATTACAGGCTGGTACAGATGACTACCTTGTTCATGTACGTGTTCATGTTCAGGTTCGTGTACCGTAGCTCGGTTGGTAGCGCACTCAGCTCACACATTGAGATCCGTTGTTCGATCCCCGGTACGGATGAAAATACTGGGGCGTGTTTCCTTAAGACACTTGCTGTCCCTGTTCACTTGGCAGTAAATAGGTATCTGGGTATTAGCCGACTGGTGTGGGTCGCATCCTGGGGACAAAATTAACAAAAGTTGCCCGAAATTCTCTGCATAACAAGGGGCTTTCTATATAGTATGTACTGATATCAGCTATAGTCTGTATAAGTTGTATCATGTACTTGTAGAAATAAAGATTATTATTATTATTATTATTATTATTATATTATTTTTTTATTATTATTTTTATTATTATATTTATTATATTATTAATTCTCCTGCAATATAGGGGTACAAGCTAATAATTTTTTTTTATTCCTATTTTGTGACCGTCGTGTAGACAAGAGTAAGAGAACAATGAACGCAATAACAATAATATGAATATACCTCTCTGAAAGCACCATTTGTCTAGCCTCCCAGCGTCCCGTCTGTCTATGGTCATGACTCCTCGAGATTCCTCAATGAACACCAATCATCCCAGCCATATATAAACCATACAATAAGGAACTCTCTAGCCTGTCATGTGACTTGTAGTTCTCTTGTAATCCGCTCGGCTCAGCCGCCTGAACCTGATTTCATTTCGCCTACCACGTTGATATAATATCGATAGATACGTTGATATACATAGATATGTAAAGTGGATCTCGTTACCTCCGCTCCTACACATGACTGACGCATTTCTTTTATTTTGCTTCTGTTCACCTTGTAGTAAATAGCTGTCTAGTAGTTTTGGTGACTATTGTGGGTTAAATCTAGGAACTCTAAAGAAATTAAGCAATATTGTAAAAGCCTTATTAACCTGTATGGTTATTACAGCACCGACAAGATAAAGGTTTACTCACATGTACAACATATGGGTATCTTCATTTGTAGTGATAAAGCCACTGGATGGCGTAACGTCTACAAGATACCCAGATGTTGCACGTGTCTAATTCTTTATCTACAACTGTTGCTTTACTGTAAGTTAGGGTTGGTTATTATTTTAGCTGGTGGGTCATTGGAGCAGCTGATTGTGAAGCTTGCCAAGCGACGCACTACTTTAAGATTCTTAATAATGACAGAAAATAAAGTTTTTCCTTTTTATTCAGTAACGATTTATGGGTGATACAAAATGTAAATTGTTTTAAATATTAAAATAATTATTGAACATGCAGTTATTAATTTTAGTTAGTGTTAGTAAAAACTTTGTGAGGTTTCCCCAGGGGGTAACTGTGGAGGTTTCCCCATGGTGGGGACTGTGTGAGGTTTCCCCAGGGGTGGGGACGTGTGAGGTTTCCCCAGGGTGAGAATGAGTGTTGGTGGTAGCCAGTGGTAGGTTTTTCTATGAACGCCTGGAGGGAATAAAAAACGTTTTATATTTCTCACCAGCACTAAAAAAAAAATTTAAGGGGGTGAGGGAGGAACCGGGGCCCGGGTGCCGCAATAGTTGCATAAACACTAGAGGTCAGCAGGTCACTAATTCCCCTGGGGGCAGTCAATTTTCACACACCAGGGGCTAAGTTCAACTCCCCCCTGTATTCGCGGTAGTATTACCATCATCTTGATAAAAGATGCCCCTTTACATGTTCATTTTTTGGGGGGAGCTAAACCTTTGTTTTAATTTTGATAGGGGCCGGTTATCCTAACAGACCGGTTTAGGCCGGCTTGTCTGGGTTGCCTGGTTAAAACATTTTTGCTGGCGGTACCTGGCCCACATACCCCCCACAGCCTGGGTAACCGGGGACTTTTTCAGAGGTACCTGGGGTTACCTGGAAGGTTTTGGGGGTCAGCGCCTCCCCCCCCGGCCCGTGACCAGGGCCCGGTCGAGTATCTCTTTAATACTTCTCACTTCTTCCGGGAGTGATTTTTGATCGCAGGGATCGGGCCCCCGAACTCAGAACACAAATTGGATTCACCCGGGGTAACGCCGCATAGGGACAAGGGGAAAGGAAGTTGCTGGGGCTGGCGGTTTTTGTTCGTCAGGGAAACGGAATTTTCACCCTGTTCAAAAACCCCAAAGGGAAAAAAGTCAATTTGTTCCCCTTATTGTTTTTTTGGGGGGCCCTTTACGCACTAGAAAAACAATTTTTTAACACTCTAAACTTTATAAAGAACCCGAATAAAGTTTTTACTTGCTAACTTCTTTTCTCACGCACTTTAATGGACGTTTGTCGCTTATGTAAAATTAAGCATTATGTTTCTGTGCCCTGCTTGATTTTGGTCCTAAATTTTGGCAATTATTTTTTCCCTGTTTCTCGCTGTTCTTTCCCTAAGGGGATCCTATTGGGGCCCTGGGGGCACCTGACACCCACCAAGTGGGAGAATGAAGGGGGGGGGTATAGAAACAAGGCTAGTATCGCGTTTTTGGGATATGTAAAAAAGGCAATGACTCGATGTGAGGAGAGAATTTTGTCTCTTAGGGGTCTGGGTTTTGTAAACCTTGGTTTGTGAATTTTAGTGAGTATTTCACATATCATGAGCCTTCATTACGCTCATTTCAGCCGTCCCCTGGCAAACCCAAGCCTACAGACCTCAGGCTTCGTAAGTTTTAAAGCTGGGGCGGGGCAAGCACTCTGCTTAGTAAGTAAGTAAGAAGTTTATCAGGTAACACAAATACAGTTACAAGAATTTTCATAAATAGCAGCTATGTGTAGAGAACCCAGGATAACCCAAAAAAATCGACAGGGGACTATTTCCTTGGGGGGCCTTTTCTTAACTCGACACCCGAAGACTGTCAACTGCTTCTTGCAGAGAGCACAAACAAGGGTTCTATAACCTGAATTGCGCTTCAACGCCTAGTTCAAGATAGCGGTGGGCGAATATCAAAGACTCAAGTGATTTACGGATCTCTGTATCTAAGCCGGGATTCACAGTCAACGCTCTTGTCTCAAACATTGAGTGTCCGTGGTTCGATCCCCGGCCGGGTGGAAACATTGGGCATGTTTCCTTATACCTGCTGCCCCTGTTCATCTAGCATGTAAGTAGGTACCTGGGTGTTAGCCGACTGGTATGGGTGGCATCCTGGGGAACAAGATTAAAGGACCACAATGGAAATAAGTTAGACAGTCCTCGATGACGCACTGACTTTCTTGGGTTATCCTGGGTGGCTAACCCTCCGGATTAAAAACCGAACAAATCTGATCTTATCTGACCTCGTGGCCTTACTGGTGCGTGGTGTCAGTGAGGGAGGATCATCCATAAAGATTAGGGTGACATGCAGACACAATGAGTAAGTTTATTTAGGTACAAGTACGCATAAATACAGTTACATAAATTATCGTACATAGCAGCATGTGTAGATTACGTAGGATAACCCAAAAGGGTCAGATAAAGTGACTTATTTCCACTGGGGTCTTTGATGATCACTCATTATTTAGCAAGACCGACGTGAATGGGTGTCTTGTACTGACGTCTCTACTGCTGGTACTCGGAACCCTCAGCGTGAACAGCACTGAGGCCTATAAATCCATCTTCCCACCTTGTCCAGTAAACTACAATCAATAATCTTGTGCCAGGTTGGGAGGGATCTGGCGTTAGCATAGCGGTGTTGGTTCAGATTAATGGGGCTCAGTCGCAAAGCTGGTCAAGTAAATACCCACGCACAGTAAATAATAACGTGATTAGTCATACACATCATCAGGGAGCAAGTGTGCTGGATATCTCAACCTGGTATTGGGGCTAGTACCAGGTGTTATCAAAGACATCCGATTGGTAAGCAGCCAGCGTCCAGCATTCTTAATAATACCAGAAGCTAGACATGGTATGGCTGGCGTTTTAGCTTGAACTCGATTAACGAGGAGATTATCTAATTAATGTCAGTCAGATTAGAACACTGATTTAACGACAACACCTTACCCTGATCCTCCCTTAACTTTGTGTTTAAACAAGGAAGTCTCTCCCCAGTTACGTTCTAAGATGGTTCATGGTGGAAACTGATGCTGGTGAGCGGTTCTTGATTCAGTGAATCTGACCTATTCTCCATTTCCTAAGATCAAACCAGACTGCATCCCATTTCCCAGGCGCTAAATGATAATTCAGAGGTTTGTAGTTCCACAAGATGATCAACAATGGTAATAATAATAATAATAATAATATAATAATAATTAATAATAATAATAATAATAATAATATAATAATAATAATAATATTATTATTAATTTTTATTTTATTATTATTATTATTACTTATTATTTTATTATTATATTATTATTTTTATTATTACTTTATATTATTTATTATATTATTATTATTATTATTATTATTATTATATTATGTGATTATTATTATGTGATTATTTTTTTTCATCGGGAACTATCCATTTTAAAAAAACTGGGGAAAAACAGTAGCATGATTTTCTCCCCGACGAATAAAACCCTGAACCAACCCCCCCCCCCACACACAAAACTAACTAATAATCGGCAAACACTCCCCCGAGGAATCAACTAGTTAGGAAACAGCTCCCTGGGGAAATCACCTGGGGAAAAATATTTCATTGAAAAAAATGGATGGGTCATTGTGAGAGGCTCCGTAACTTTTTATCTTTTCTGCCGAACTTAGTCGCGGATTAAGCGGAAAACGGCGCTGGGGACAGAGCAAACACCAGGAAACACAAACTGGCTTTTCCCGGGGCCCCGTGCAGGCACTGAGGGGTGCCCAAACTGCTCTGCACTTTCCAACGGGTTCAAAAGATGAAATTTTCTATTCTTGCTGTTTTTAAACCGCAAACGTTATTTGGCGGCTTCCCTTTTGGGGGTTTGTGTTTTTTGTGTGGGGGGGGTGTGTGGTGTTTTGTGTTGTGTGTGTGTTGGTGTGGTGTTTGTCGGTGTGTGGTGTGGTGTGTGCTGTGTTGTGTGTGTGTGTGTGTTGTGTGTGTGGTGTGTTGGTGTGTGTTGGTGGTGTGTGTGGTGTTGGGGGTGTGTGTTGTGGGGGGGTGGTGGTTGTGTGGTGTGGTTGTGTGCGTGTGTGTGGTGTGTGTGTGTGTGTGTGTGGTGTGGGCGGGGTGTGGGTTTGTTTTGGTGTGTGTGTGTGTGTTGTGTGGTGTGTGTACTCACCTAGTTTGGTTGCGGGGTCGAGACTAGCTCTTGGCCCCCCCTCTGCATGATCGCTACTAGGTCCTCTCTTCTTGTCCTGAGTTTTGCGTACCCGTTTTAAACCCGTGTATGGTTCCTGCCCCACTACATCACTTGCTTGACTTTTCCCAATTCCTGAAACTCTAGATGAAAAAAGTATTTCCAAAACCCCCTGTACTCGTCTGAGTCTTCAGTTCCCAATTTGCCCCCTTGTTTCTGTGTCCCCCTCTCGGAACACCCTGTTTCTGTCCCCTTATCTATTCCAGCAGTATTTTGTATGTCGTTGTCATACCCCCCCCTGGCCCTCCTTCCTCCAGTGCGTCAGGCCGTTTCTCTCAACCTTTCTTCGTAGGACTTCCCCCTAGCCCCGGGAACAAACCCTTGTTGCAAACCTTTGCAATTTCTCTAATTTTTTGATGCTTTACCAGGTGTGGTTCCAAAGGTGCTGCAATCCAGTATGGGGCCCGCGTACACAGTGTACAGAGTCTTGAACGTTTCCCTTTTAAGGGATCGGAAAAGTTTTCTCAGGTTTGCTAGGCGCCTAGTGAGCAGTTTTATGGTTTATTTTGTGCTTCCGGGGGACTTTTTTCGGTTTTTATGGTACCCCAAAATCTTTCTCTTTGAGTGAGGTTTGCATCTTTTTCCACCAGCTATACTCTTCGCGGTCTTTTTTCCTTTCCCCAATCTTATCTTTGCATTTTGGGGGGATGAATTCAGAAGCCAGTTTTGGACCACACATCCCGCCCGCCAGGGCTCTTTTTAGACCTGTCTGGGCCTTGATTTTTAAATTTTCCCCCATTAACTTCACCATCGCGAACGGGCACTTCTGAGTCATCCCTTTAACTTTTCATTCACATATACAAAAATACCCCTTGGTTCCTTGGACTGACCCCTGTGGGGACCCCGCTCGTCACAGGCGCCCACTGTGATACGTCATCACGTACCATGACTCGTTGTTGCCTCCCTGTCAGATATTCTCTGATCCATTGCAGTTGCCCTTCCTGTTATAGGCGCCTAATTCTCCAGCTTCTGCACTAATCTCTTGTGAGGAACTGTGTCGAAGGCCTTCCTGCAGTCCAGGAAAATGCAATCAACCCACCCTCTGTCTCGTGTCTTATTTCTGTTACTTTGTCATAAAACTCCAGAAGGTTTGTGACACAGGATTTGCCTTCCATGAATCCGTGCTGGTTGGCGTTTATAATCTTGTTCCTTTCCAGGTGCTCCACCACTCTCCTCCTGCTAATCTCTATGACTTTGCTTTACTATACACGTCAGTGACACAGGTCTGTAGTTTAGTGCCTCGTTTCTGTTTCCTTTCTTAAAAATGGGGACTACATTTACCGTCTTCCATACCTCAGGTAGTTGCCCAGTTTCAAGGGATGTGTTGAAGATTGTGGTTAGTGGCACACGCAGCATCTCGGTTCTTTCTCTAAGGACCCACGGGGAGATGTTGTCTGGCCATATCGCCTTTTTAGGGTGTGTGTGTGTGTGTGTGTCAGTGTGTATATATGGGGATTTCTGGAGCTCTCTGTTTTTCGTTAGGAAACACAATGTCCTTCACACCAATTTACAGTTGTTTGAGTTAATTTTCTACCTAAGGCCTCGCCTTTTAACTGCTTGTGAGAGGGTTCAGTCTCCCCCCTCCCTCTCTCTTTCTTTCTCTCTCTCTCTTCTCTCTCTCTCTCTCTCTCTCTCTCTCTCTCTCTCTCTCTCTCTCTCTCTCTCTCTCTCTCTCTCTCTCTCTCTCTCTCTCTTTTTTACACAGGGTTTGACAAGGTTAAGGATCCCTACCTTTTATTGACAAGCTATGTACAGGTTAAGGATTCCTAACTTTATTTGGGAAGCTAAGAGCTGTTACCTACATCAACTCATTTGAAAGCATTTTTATTGTTATTTATACATACAAGTAGGGAACAGGATGAAGTTGGAGCCATCTGTGGGCCACCATTTTCATTTGATCAACTGACTTTATCTCGTTGACATCATTATGCTGTACGAATGTGTTCCATACTTAGTATCCTGGGTATGTATGATCTCAGATGGAGTGAAGTTCTGGAGAAAGGGTACAGCCAGAGTGAAGTTGCTGCTTTCTGCCCGTCTTGTGGCATAAAAGCTTGTTTCACGCTGTCCTCGAAGTGGATCCAAGTGTGGTACTTTGACAATATTGGCCTTGTACATAACAGTAAGGCCACCCCCCATCCCTCCTATGTTGAAGGCTCTGCTGAAATGGACAGATCTATCCAGGATGGGTCCAGGCGAGAGATGAGACTCTTGCTCTGTTCTCTACTCTGTCAAGCAGTCGCAGATGTGAGGGGGGCAGGCAAACCAAGAAAGTGGAGCATACTCAAGGGGTGCGAGCGTACTTGTGCCTCGTACAGAATCTTGCAACCCCTACTGTCAAGTAGATGCGAGATACGGCGAAGTGCTGTAAGCTTTCCGGCTGCCTTGTTTGAAAGATTTACAACATGGTTCTTCATGGTTAGTTTGGAGTCAAATTTCACCCCAAGGATATCAACTTCTTCTCAGGTGCCAACACCCTCCCCTTCATCCTTACTACTGCACCAGCATTACCAACATGGTGCCTAGAGACGATCATCATTTGCGTTTTCTCAGGTGCAAATGTTACTTGCCATCTATTTCCCCAAGCTGATATAGCACTCAGCTGGTGATTGATGTAGCTTAGAGCAGCTGGCATTTCTTCTCTTGGATAAGTGAATGTCAGTGTGCAGTCGTCTGCATATGCATGTGATTCTGGGATGAGATGAAGAAGGTCGTTGAAGTAGACATTCCATAACAAAGGTCCCAGCACGCTTCCTTTTGGAACACTTGCCCCAATAGGATGTCTTGCTGGTTCCGTTCCATTGAGAACTACACTTAGAGATCTACCATGAAGGTAATCACTGAGGAGACATAACGTAGAGCCTGCAATTCCCAGTGCTTGAAGTTTTGCTAAGAGGCCCTGGTGCCACACCCGGTCGAAAGCGCCAGCAATGTCCAGTGCTACCACACAGCTGACTTTGGATTCATCCAGTGATGGTGCCACTTAGTGGGAGGTTTAACAACAGATCAGCAGCAGAGTAAAACCCTTTTCCTGAAGCCATACTTGACGATCACAAAGTAGTGACTGATAGTCAAAAAACTCTGTCATTTGTCTTGAGATTATTGTCTCAAGGATCTTACAGTGATTGACAGGAGTGACATGGTCTGTAGTTGCTGATTTCTGCTTGCTCTTCTTTTTGTGAACAGGGACTACATTTGCCTCTTTCCATAGAGAGGGCCATTTACACTGTACTAGGCAGTGCTGAAAGATGCGAGTTAGAGGTGCTGCTAGCTGGTCTGCACATCTTCTCAGCAATCTTGGGCTCAACTCGTCTGGGCCCACAGCCTTTTCTTGGTCAAGCGATTTAAGAAGGAAATGCACCTCCACCTGCCTTATTGTCACCACTGACAGTTTTGACACAGTTCTTGCAGCTAGCCAAGGGGGTCTCTTGCGGTTGGATTGCATTTTGGGGGTTTTGCAAA
>NW_026510556.1:0-13622 GCF_026875155.1 Cherax quadricarinatus | reverse complement strand
CTCTGTTTTAATACTGTTGTAGCTGTTCTGGGATATCCACACAAGGGGCGTGACACCAATTTCCACAAAAATGACAAAACACACAGTTGACAATTTCATTCATCTCGGACATCTAATTATACAGACTATGTACATTTAAACCCAATTCTGCGAGGGTTAGGTTTACATATGCAGAATGGTTATCATCTCTGGGAGGATCGAATTCCTCTGCAATGGCTAACACATGCCTTGACTGAGAGAAATCTGAAGGAGTATCTACAAAAGATACTTGTGGGTTTCTCATTACTTGTCGAGTACGCAAGGAGTAACGACATTCAGGTTGGTTATCTGACTGAGATTCTGAGGTAGAGGGTACAGAGTCAAGAGGGTTTCCAGCATCTGTCATATTAGTCTGGGTAGCAATATCGTCAACATCGCATACTAATTTCATATGATCTAAATGCAATTCTTTGTATTTGCCAGTATACTAATTTCTCTAACCTTATACTTATTACCAGAGATATGTTCTACAACTCGATAAGGTCCAACAAACTTTTGATCGAGCTTAGGCATTTCGGATGTTTTGTTGAAATTTGTCAGCATTACTCTTGAACCTACTTTGACTTTTGATGGCTTAGCACGGCTATTAGTTACTCTAGTAAATTCTGCTGTTGATTTATGAAGTGTTTCACGGATTCTTCTAAAAACACTCTGAGCCATGCTGGTACGAGTTGCTACAAAATCATCAGGGTTGTAATTAGGTTTCGGAGTGGAATATAACAACTCATAGGGTAAACGCTTGTCTACACCATACAATGCATAATGTGGAGTATCACCTATGGAAGCATTGTAAGCAGAATTTATGGCACACTGGACATCTGGTATAACTTCATCCCAAGTTTCACTATTGGGGTTGATAGTGGCTCGCAGGACATCAAGTACTTTCTTATTTGTTCTTTCGGCTAACCCATTGCTGGCAGGATGATGAGGAACAATGGTGGATTTAGAGATCTTGTATAAAGTACACAAATTTTCAAGAATCTCATTACAGAATTCACCTCCATTATCTGTTACTAAGGACTTTGGAGTGGTATGCCTGCAGATAATGCGTTCTTTAAACGCTCTAGCTACTGTCTCTGCAGTCTTATCTGCAATAGGAACTAACTCATAATATCTGGTGAAATGGTCTACCATAACACACAGATGTTTGTTGCCTTGGAGGGAACATTTAAAATTGGTTAACAAATCAAGGGCAACTCTTTCCCACGGTTCGCTAGTGGTTGGGTACACTTGGATTGGATTAGGACCATTGACATTTCCTTTATGCTGCATACAGACACTACATTTCTTAACATACTCGGAAATGTCAGTTGCCATACGTGGCCAAAAGTATTTCATTCTGGCTTGTTTCACAGAACGATCCATACCAGGGTGTGCAACACCTGGTGCATCATGAACTAGCTGTAGAGCTACGTTCACTAGTGACTATGGAATTACTAACTGGTAAACTCTTCTGCTTGGAGTACCCAACTCGGCTGTTCGATACAGTAATTCTTGGCTCATTACAAAGTCACTAATGGGTGCTGGTGGCTTCACAGTAAGAATAAGATCTTCCTGGAGCAGGAATCGAATCACACCAGACCACATGGGATCTGTTCTTTGGGCAGTTTTGACATCCTCGACAGTAAATGGAGGATCTGCAGTAACTACACTAACGTGTCGCGATAAAGCATCAGCGACTACATTTGACTTGCCAGGTAAATGTTCAAAAGTGGGATTGAACTCTTGGATAGTCAAGGTCCATCTGGCTAACCTTCCAGTAGGCTGTTTGTTCTGGAATAAAGGTATCAGTGGCACATGGTCTGTCAAGACATGAGCAGGGTACTGGTAAATAATGTCTCAGAAGTGCTTTAAAGACCATATTATCGCTAAAGCTTCTTGTTCCGTTACTGTATAATTACGTTCAGCCTTTGTAAGGACTTGGCTAGCAAATGCAACTGCGTTGTACTTGCTATCAGTCTTCTGAGCTAGTACGGCACCTATGCCAATTGAACTAGCATCAGTTGTTAGATAGAAGGGCTTAGAAAAATCTGGAAATTTCAAAATTGGAGCAGATGTTAGCCATTGCAGAGGAATTCGATCCTCCCAGAGATGATAACCATTCTGCATATGTAAACCTAACCCTCGCAGAATTGGGTTTAAATGTACATAGTCTGTATAATTAGATGTCCGAGATGAATGAAATTGTCAACTGTGTGTTTTGTTATTAGCTGATCAGTTTGTCAGAAATTTTCGTGTTCACGTTCCTCCGTATATTCTGAGAATTGACAGTAATAGTCTGAGTGCGCACCAGATGCCTTTGCTGTTAATTTCACCTTGTATATATATATTTATTCTTCCTCAGAATCCGTAGAGTGCATGAATACAGATCGATCGATCAATTCCATCCATATTGTACAATGATTTGTTCTTATAGTTTGTAATGCATTACGTTAAAACTCATTATGTTAAAACTCATTACGTTAACACCCATTACGTCAAAATCATGTTGTACCATCCATTAGTTCTAAGTTATATATGAATTTGTTATTGTATAGAATCAGCCCAGATCCGCCTGCCTGTTCAGCCTATAGTATAGTAGTGTATGTCGGGACGACATACGTAATATGACCGAGCTGTCAGCATAGTTGCTGATCCCTGTATTCCCTGTATTATATAGCATAGCATATTAGTATCATCCATGTGCTTTAGATACGAGATCCCTTGTAGGCCTGTGGCTTTGTGTGACATCACGGGATGCACATGTGTAGGCTCATACCTCTGCCCCGGCCTCACTCGGCGGCAGACCATTCAGCAGACAGGCAAGGCAGCTGGGCTCCACCCCTCACCATCTCAGACTGACAATATATAGTTACCATCCAACAAGTGTGTCTACCTTCAACCTACGATATCTCCATTTAAGAACCCTTACGATAACATATTCGTAAGATGAATGGAGTGCTGCACGGAGGACTGACACGGGCACTCAAGCATTTATGTGGTCTGGCAAAAACCGCCTCTAGACCATAAGTAAATAGAGGCGAATGCCTGAGTTCCAAATCGAGGAAGGAGGGGAGAGAGGCGAGGTGGAGTGAAGGTGTAGCCTCCTACAGCCACTTCAAATCAACATTTTTGTTTTTCTGGTAAACGCCAGCAACAAAACCCAGCAAAATTCCTGGTAGGGATTTTTTATTGGTTTCTTTGGGTGGAAAAGTTTTCGTAAGAAGGGCCTGGTTTTTATAACCCGCCTTCCCTAAACCCACGGGGGGGGTAAGTGTAGGCCCTTGGGTAACCAAAAATCCGGACCTTTTGGGAGGGCCCAAAAAAGGTAAACCCCGGGATATGACATGGGTGGTTGTATTTCTTTTTTTTTCTTTACTAGGTTTTGAGAAATAAATCATTTTTATCTCAAATCCCAGGTGCTTACCTGTTTTGTCGCTGAAAACGAAAAGGCCCCCTTTGAAAATTTTTGTAAGGGGGGGTCTGGGGGTTGTTTTCTTTGCAACGTCCAAATAGTTAAAAAACCACTTTGGCCTTTTCCCTTTTTTTGCTTTTTTTTTTTAAAAAATCCCTTTGCCATTTTTTGGGTTTTGATTTTTTTTGAAAAAGGCCCTTCCTTTTATTTGTAAATGTGTTCTTTTTTTTAAAATTGGGCCTTGGTTTTCTGAAACAAAATTTTCCGTTTTTCCCCCCTCTGAATCTTTTGGGGAACGGTGCCGGACGAGTCTAGAAGGTTTCTTAAAAAGCAGGGAACAAAATTAGCATGTGAAATTTAGTGCAAACAACCCAGACCTGATTTAAATACAATAAATGGGTTTTTCTAGGGGTTTGGTGCTGTTCCCAAGGGGACCAAACCCATTTGTAAAAGTTAGCCCCCTAGGCAAGTTTTTTGGTTTTTTCCGGTCTTTGGGTTTTGGCGGGGTTTGGGGACTTTTATTGTTTTAAGAAAAAAGGGATGAAAAGTAAAGAAATTCAGGATTAAATTTTAGCCCCCCAAACATTAATCACCCCCGTACACAGTTTCAGCCCCTTTGACCCAAAATTTTTTCCGCGGGGAAAAAAAAAGTTTCACGTCATTCCCCCATTTTAATTTTTTTTAGCACCGGGAAAAAAGGAGGGATAGGTTAAACAACAAAAAACAATAAAAAAAAAAAAACCCCTGGAAATGGGCTACACAATTTTTGGGGAAAATAAATTGGGCCCAAAAATTTTCCCGGGGGAAAATTAAAAAAAAGCAAATTTTTAAAAAATTTTGAATTAAAGGGGGAAAAACAAGAAATGAACCCTGGTAAGAGAAGATTTTTAAAAAGGACAACTTAAAAAATTTTTTTAAGAAAAAGGAAGGATTTGGGGAAAATGAATTAAAAGGGTGAGGAAAAGAAAAGAGACTTTATAAAAGGAGCAAAAGGGAAAGCTTTTGTAAAAAATTGGGGAGTTAAACTAACCCCCGGAAAGCTTGGCATAAAAACTAAAAATTTGGGGGTTTAGCCATAAGCAGTAGTAGGTTAACTTGTATCCTATCGTTTTTGGGGTTTTATGCACGAAAATCTAAGGGGAAAAAATTGTTTTTTAATTTCCCTACTACACATCTGTTGCATCAACATGAAAGTAAACTACCAGCTGCTCAAATACATTTAAACAGATCTGATAATTTTTCAAAATATATTAAAGTTCAACGATGAGAAATTTCAATTACTAGTTTGGTAAAATGAGGAAATTAAATCTTCATCAGAGTACAAAACAAATTCGGGCCCAAAAAATAGAGCAAAACACCAACGTCAAAGACGGGGAGTGATTTGTCGGGGAGGATCTCCCCTTCAAGGCCCTAAATTTTTTCAATCGCATCTGCTAGAAAAATGACAGGATGGAAAATGAGAACCTTCAAAAAATAGGGGGGGCCAAGCCCATGATGACATCTTCAGGTCATTTTCATCTAGGCTGGAATTTTGCGCACTCTACACACCTTTAAAGGAGGTGAAATTGCCGCCCTTTAGGGGAAGGGGGGTAGAGCTCCTGCAAGCTAATCCCATTTGCCCACATTCGCTACAAAATGGTGAAAGACTCGTATCTACAAGACATTTAGCCCCTTTTGAAATCCCTATTAGGTGGAATCTAAAGATCACCAATAGATGTGAAAGGATGCTTCGTTTTTCCTGGAAACCCCCTTGAGACAAACCCTTGGGAAAATAGAGGATTCTGCCCCAGCATTTAAACAAACCCCGCTGGAAAATACGAACCTGGTGAAGAGGCTAAAGGGCTAGAAGGTGGGGGACGTGTACGTCCCCCCACCTAACAGTTTGGGGATTACTGTTTTGATATTTTAAAAGGGGGGAGATTGTAGTGATACTGGTCTGTGGGGAGCAGCAGCGGGATAATACTGCACCCCCTCTAGGGGCCCTTAAAAAAAAAAACGTTTGGCGTGATCAGGGGACCAACATATGGTGTGTGATTCTCTTACTTTATCCTTTATCCCGATGCAGATTAAATGGTGAGTTTAAAAAGTGGTTGTGTTATAATTTTCTTTGACATATGCAAGACATACCACCCCGTGAACCCATTATTAGATGTACTAGTCATTATATTTTGTTGTTGCAGAAGTATATGAAGATTCATGTTCAAAAACCTAGGTTAAGGCCTGTGTTTCTATCACAACACTAGGGATGTAGAAGTAGACGGGGAAACATGCCCCAAAGGGAATACGTCACAGAAAACCAAAAGGAAAGGGGAAAAACCAAGTGTGCCATCTTCCCTTGGTATCTGCGGATGGAAATCTGGAAAACAGTTGGGAATGAAACTATGCCCCCCTAGAAAATGCCAGCCCTTGAAACGGGGAAAATGCAAACTCCCTTCTGTAAGTTTTTTCACCCTGAAATTGTACCTCTTCAGTACGGGAAAAGATGTGCTTAACTTAAATTCCCGGGCCCCATCCCATCTAAAGGGGACAAAAAGTTACAAAAACATCCAGGCCAGGGGGAAAACCGGGAGCCACAGCCCCCCTCAAAGGGAAAGGGTTTTTATCCCGAAAAAAAAAATCAAAAACCAAAATTTACACCAAAACCCATCATTCTTGGGGGGGAAAAAAGTCAGGCCCCACCCCAAACCCAACAAATACAATCTAATCCCGAAAAAAAATCCCCCCCCAGACCACAAAAGCCCGAAACTTTTCTTTCAAAATACAGGGTCTAAAGCCAGATAAACAACAAAATTTTCACCGGGATGCTTAAGGGCAAAATGTTGGGCTTTAAAATGGACCACATAAGGATCACTTGGCAACAAAATTGGCCCAGGTTAAAAATACGTGGAAAAACAGGCAAAAGGGGGGGGGGTTTTCATTGCAAGTAATGTTGAAAATGTTTAATCCCAAAGTTTGAGGGAAAACTAATCGGCCCAAAAAACCTATCATTTTTTTCCCCCAAAAATTTTCCCACATTCCAAAACCTTTAAAAATTTCTCTCTTTCTTCCACTCCTCCCCAACTCCCCCTCTTATTTAAACTTAACCTAAAATAAAAAATATTTTTTTCTTCCCGGGGCACTTGCAAAACTCACCTCGCCAAATTTTCTCTGCACAAAATTCAATTTTAAAACCGCAAATAAAAAGCCTACTAGACTGGAGAAACATGACCTCATCTTCACTAAACAAGATGATCTGTGAAATGTACCTATAAAAAAACAATAATCAGATCACAACATAATTGGGTTCAGAATGTATGCGTGGGCCCAAGCCCGCAAAAATGGGGATAGTCACGGGGAAAACATTCACCAATTCAATTCAATAACAAAAACTAAAGTGGGACCAAGTAAACCCAATCCTAACCGATATAAGGGGAAAATACACTAAGCAACATAGACCCAACTTAGCCTAGAACAGATTAATTTGGTGGCACTCGTGTATGCAAAAGACTTTTTCCTCTAAAAAAAGGGGGAGTAGATGTAAAATAAAAAAGAGCAGGCGCTCCCTTTACGGCGAGGGAAAAAAGAATAACAGAGGGGCAAAAAGAGGTAATATATCTGAAATGCGTAGGGAGACATGGTAGGGAAATGCAAGCATCGAATTAAGCTAAAGAATCCTTTGGATCAGGAATCGCGGGGAAGAACAAAAAGCCCTTTAATGAAAAACGAAAGGAAAAAACCAAAGTATTTCTTCTCCCTTTCCAAAACAAAATCGGAACAACGCCCCTATTGGGCCTCTCTTAAACAAGTGGGTCCCTACACAGTGACAGCAAGGAATGAGTGAGTACTAAGTCCCCAAAATGACTCGTTTTTAGCAGCCGTAACCCGACTGAGAGTCGAAGTCAAAATGAATTTTTTTTGGGGGCCCAAAATTTGATTAACACAAGCCTATCCCATGTTTCCTGACGCCAAAAGACTTCGAACAGGCGTAAATGACATGCCCCTGCACTCTGCCCCCGGGCCAGACTCATGGAACCTGTGTTCATCAAGATGCAAAAGCCCCTATCACGAGCTTTTTCCTCCCATGGAGAGGGAAACATGGACCGGGGGTCGTCCCTCAGATCTAAAAAAAACAGCATTGCCCCCCTCCCAAAGGGGGCAGCAAAGCAAAAGCAAAGAACTACAGACCAATAGCATAAAATCCCCTATCATAAAAAATTTTGAAAGGGTCCTAAGAAGCGAACACCCCATCTAAAACCCCTCAGTTACACAAACCCCGGGGAACATGGTTTTTGAACAGGTCGCTCTGTCTGTCTCAAAATATTGGCACTACGACAAGGGCCTAAATGCACTAGAAGACAAAAAAAAATGCGATGTAATTTTCAGACTTTGCAAAAAACCTTCGACAAGTGTGACCATGGCGTAATAGCGCACAAATGCGTGCTAAAGGAATAACAGGAAAAAAAATGGTGTGGATTATAATTTCCTCATAACAGGGGAAAACAGAGAGTAGTCGTCAACAGAGTAAAGTCCCAGGAGTACGGTGAAAAGCTCTGTTCCACAAAGGGACAGTACTAGCTCCCCTCTTTTTCCTCATCTAAAATCCGAAAATAGCAAGGTGTCAGCCCCAGCACCCTGTCTTCCCCTTTTCAGTGCACCCGAATCTGCATGACAGTATCTTTTATTGCAGACACTGCAAGGTCCCGGCGACATCAACCAAAATTTTAGTGGGCTGCGGGGGAAAAAAATATGAAGTTCAAAAAATGGGAAAATTTTAATTACTCAGATATGGTAAAATGAGGGAAAAAAATCTTCATAGAGTACAAAAAAAATTCTGGCCCCAAAATAGGCGAAACACCCAAAGTCAAAGACCTGGGGTGATTATGTCGGGGATCTCACCTTCAAGGACCATAAAATTGTATCAATCGCATTGCTAGAAAAAAGAAGGTGGGAAAAAGAGAACCTTCAAAAAAAAGGGGGGCCAAGCCCATGATGCATCTTCGGTCACTTGTTCTATCTAGGCTGGATATTGCGCACTCTAACAGCACCTTTAAAGGCAGGTGGGGGAAAAATTGCCGACCTAGAAAATGCGAGAATTTCCGGGGCGCAAACGGAGATAAAAAACCTTAAATTTTGGGGACGCTTGAGGTTTCAAAAATGTTTTCCCGGACGCAAAAAAGGGAGAGATACATGATTATTACACCTGGAAAATCCTAGAGGGATGTACGGAATTGCACACGAAAAACACTCACTACGAAAGAAAAAGACTTGGCAGACGAGCACCATCCCCCCCAAAGAAAACAGGGGGGTCACTAGCACGTTAAGGACCTACAAAAAGTGTCAGGGGCCCGAGAGTTCAATGCCCCCAGCACAATAAGGGGGATTTTCCCAAAAGACCCCTGGCCCGTTTAAAATGGCACTGGACAAAAGCACCTAAAATCAGTTCCGATCAGCCGGGGTGTGGGTGTCGTTGGTTTGCGTGAGCCCGCGCAACAGCCTGGTTGATCAGGGGCTGATCCACCCGGAGGGCCTGGTCACAGACGGGCCCCGGGGGCGTGACCCCCGAAACTCTCTCCAGGTAAACTCCCGGTAACCTTGACCCGCAAAAGGCCTTCGATACTGTCAACCCCAAAAATATTATGAAGAAACTTTAATATCGGTATAGGGTTTGTAGACTGGTTTAAGTCTACCTTAGCAAAAGGGGGGACAAAAAAGTCAAAAAACAACAAAAGAATCAGAACCCCCGCGATAAAATGTGGATTCCCCAAGGTAGTTTCTGGGTCCCTTATTTTCTTATGTTATGTAATGATATGCTTAGTGTCAAGTGCAAACTCCTCTGTAGCAGATGCAGTGTCTGTTAGTGCAGGTAAAGACCCAAAGAAAATTTCTAAAGTTTTAAACTGGAATGGAGTCCTGAGCAAATGGTTAGACAAAAACTATTTTAACCTAGGGAAAATGAAGCCTTCTCCTTTGGGAAGAAAAATAAACTGAGAAGGGTAAAAAATTTTAAAGTTCAGTGTAAAGGAGAGTCCATCACTTTTGGGTTTTATCAGTAAAAAATCGGGAAACCCCTTTGACCAGCTGTCAGGAGAATTTATAGGGAAAGTGTAGTAAAGAAAGCGAAAGCCAGATAAGTTCCTGTATGACAAACACAGTGTTACTACTGAGGCTCGCAGGCCCTTGTCTGCCTTATACAAGCCTTGGATTTCCTTGCTCTTCTTGGTACTCGCCCCTTTAAAAAAAAAACTGAAAGTAGACTGCAAAACACCCCGAACAAAATCGTAAAATTCTCCCGGGGTTGGGGAACCAAAAGCATGTAGGCCCGGATGAATTCAGAGTTGGATATGCTGAATGGAAGACAGAGTAAAACAAAGAAGCTAAATATGTTTTTTAAAATTGCTCACGAAAGTGTCCCAAAAATCTTGCTGTCAATTTTGCAAGGTTGGGGAAACCCAAAACATCATGTACTAGGGGGGGGGGCACACTTTTTAGTACCCACGTCAGTGGCCAGGCGTCAAAAAAACCTTTTATTGCCAGCAATAAAGAATGGAACGACTCCCACACATGCAAGCCAGTCATAGCATGAACCGTTCAAGAAGACTGCCCCAAAAAGTGTCTGATGAATGTAGCTACAGAAAGGGAGGGGAAATATTTTTATTTTTTAGCTAAAAAACGTGTAAATTTTAAATTATTCCTATTATGACCCTGTATTGTAGATAGTCTTAATGCCCCCGTGTAGTAAAATTTTTTTGTTTAATAAGATGTTACTTCATTGTAGAATAATAGAAAAATTATAAACTTTTTTTATAATAATAAGGGTTTTAAAAAAAACTCCCAAAGGAAAAAGTCCCAGTCTGACTTTTTTGGGTTATCCTAGGTTCTTACACAATGCTGCTTGTATGAAATTCTATAAAAAATGTTTTGTGTATACCTGAATAAATTTACTTATTACTTCTTTAAAAAATGGCAGTTACTTTCAATGGTTTTGATTGTGTGTGATTATGGAGGTTTGATTGGTTTAACGTGATTTATTTATTTATTTTATTTTTTTATAAATTTTAGCAAATACGGGTACAAAAAAATAAGTAAAGGGAGTATGCCAAAGCCACTTATACTTGATGCATTCGGGTGGCTTTAAAAATTAACTTAAGATTAATAAGCAATGATGAAATCAGTGATAAACATTTAAAGTAAAAAGATAACTATAAAATACAAAGGTATTACAAGACAGGTTATGGAATCATGGAATTGTGTTCATCAAAAACTGCAAGAAACCCCTTCACGAGCCCTTTTCCTCTTGGAGAGGGAGCATGGACCCCCCGGGGGTGTCCCACAGTTATAAAAACAACGACATAGCCCCACTCCACAAAGGGGGCAGTAAAAACAACAGCAAAAAAACTAAGGGCCCAAAAGCCTAACTCCCATATTTATAAAAATCTTTGAAAGGGTCCTAAAAAAGCAAAATCACCACCCATCTGAAACCCATCATTACACAACCCCGGGCAAAAAATGGGTTTGAAAAAGGTCGCTCTGTCTGTCTAATATTGGATCACTCGACAAGGCCTAAATGACTAGAAGACAAAAAGAATGCAGATGTAATATATACGCTTTTCAAAAGCCTTCGACAGTGTGACCATGGCGTAAAAAGCGCCCAAAATGCGTCTTTAAAAGGGAAAACAGGAAAAATGGTCGATGGATCTATAATTTCCCCACTAACAAACAGGAGTAGTCGTCAACAGAGTAAAGTGAGGCAGCTACGGTGAAAAAATCTTTCCCCCAAGGCAAGTACCGTCCCTCTTGTTCCTATTTTTCATATCCCACATTGAAAGGATGTAGCCCCCGCACGTGTTTCCTTTGCAGTGACACCCGAATCTGCATGCGTGTTTTCCCTTGCAGACCAGCAAAGTCCAGGCGGACATCAACCAAATCTTTCCGTGGGCTGCAGAAAAAACAATATGAAGTTCAAGGATGAGAAATTTCAATTACTCAGAAAAATGGTAAACATGAGGAAATTAAAACTTTCAGAGTTCAAAACAAATTTGGCCACAAAATAGAGCGAAAAACCAACGTCAAAGACTGGGAGTGATCATGTCGGAGGATTCACCTTCAAGGGCCTAAATTGTATCAATCGATTGCTAGAAAAATGACAGGATGGTAATGAGAACCTTCAAAATAGGGAGGCCAAGCCATATGCACTTTCAGGTCGCTTGTTCTATCTAGGTGGAAATTTTGCACACTAACAGACCTTTCAAGGCAGGTGAAATTCCGACCCAGAAAATGTTTGAGAAATTTCACGGCGCGCCTTAACGGGATAAAAAACCTCAATTTTTGGGGCGCTTGAGGTTCCTAAACCTGTATTCCCTGGAACGCGGGGGAGAGTACATGATTATATACACCCGGAAAATCCCCAGGGGATAGTACGAATTGCCCACGAAAAACACTCATACGAAAACAAAAGACTTGGAGGATGCCCCCCCCAATGAAAAGCAGGGGTGTCACTAGCACGTTAAGAGACCATACAATAAGTGTCAGGGGCCCGAGACTGTTCAACTGCCTCCCAGCACACATAAGAGGGATTACCAACAGACCCCTGGCAGTCTTCAAGCTGGCACTGGACAAGCACCTAAAGTCGGTTCCTGATCAGCCGGGCTGTGGCTCGTACGTTGGTTTGCGTGCAGTCAGCAGCAACAGCCTGGTTGATCAGGCTCTGATCCACCAGGAGGCCTGGTCACAGACCGGGCCGCGGGGGCGTTGACCCCCGGAACTCTTTCCAGGTAAACTCCAGGTAATGGTTGCATGCATTGCTGTTCATTCAGGTAGTGTATTTGAAAAAAAAATAACAAAGTTAGGTTTAACATTTGTGTGATATAATTGTGAATAACATTTAGGACATACAATTTATATGGTTCAGTTATTCAGTATTTATTTGGTTTTGAGTGAGTTTACCTGGAGTTTACCTGGAGAGAGTTTCGGGGGTCAACGCCCCCGCGGCCCGGTCTGTGACCAGGCCTCCTGGTGGATCAGCGCCTGATCAACCAGGCTGTTGCTGCTGGCTGCACGCAAACCAACGTACGAGCCACAGCCCGGCTGATCAGGAACTGACTTTAGGTGCTTGTCCAGTGCCAGCTTGAAGACTGCCAGGGGTCTGTTGGTAATCCCCCTTATGTGTGCTGGGAGGCAGTTGAACAGTCTCGGTCCCCTGACACTTATTGTATGGTCTCTTAACGTGCTAGTGACACCCCTGCTTTTCATTGGGGGGATGGTGCATCGTCTGCCAAGTCTTTTGCTTTCGTAGTGAGTGATTTTCGTGTGAGTAAGTGAACTTTGAGAAGAGACTTGAATTTATAAACAGGTAGTGTTTCTTTTATATTTACAGGTAATGAATTCCAGATTTTAGGGCCTTTTATGTGCATTGAGTTTTTGCATAGTGTGAGATGGACACGAGGAACATCAAAGAGTGATCTGTGCCTTGTGTTATGGTCATGTGTTCTGTTGAGGTTGGCAAGGAGATGTTTGAGGGGAGGGTTAATATCAGAGTTAAGTGTTCTATGTATGTAATAGGTGCAGTAGTAAGTATGGATGTTTTGTATGGTGAGTAGGTTTAGTGTATTGAATATTGGTGGAGTGTGCTGCCTATAGTGAGAATGTGTTATCATTCTAACTGCAGCCTTTTGTTGGGTAATTAGTGGTCTGAGATGGTTACTTGTTGTTGAGCCCCATGCACAAATTCCATAGGTGAGATAGGGGTTTAAATTATGGTTATTTATATTATGGTTATTAAATTATGGTTATTTATATCCTGAGTTGTGTGTTGAGTTTTAGTACTGATATCTGTAGTGGTGGGAAGTTTGGACAAGTATACAGCTATAGCATTTTGGTCATGTAGAGTATAGTCACTAATACACATAATGGAGTTGGTGTTGTCTAAAAGATTACAGAGGTACATAATGGGTCCAGGGACTCAACCCCAAAATATTGATAGTTAAACAAGTTAAAACAACGAGTACTTTACTCAGGTTACAGCTACCGCTGTCACTGGCCTTTATAAACCAAACAAAGAAAATTTATTCAAGTACTACAAGTAAGTAGTTACATAAATTATCACACACAGCAGCATATGTGGAATTACTTAAGATATTACTTAAGATAACCCATAAAAGTCAGACAGAGTGACTTAGTTCCCTCGGTGACATATTTATTTGATCGGTTTGAG
>NW_026510555.1:0-13422 GCF_026875155.1 Cherax quadricarinatus | reverse complement strand
AAAAAAAAAAATGAAAAAAAAAAAAAAAAAAAAAAAGGGGGGGGGGGGGGGGGGGGGGGGTTTATTTTTATATGAGGAAAATTACTTCTAGACAATAGTTAACTTTTATGAAAAACTGTTATGTTAGGATTTATAGCAGAAAGTTTCTCATTCCGTCACCTATTTGTTGAGAAAGTAAAGTTTGAATTTGTCACTAGAATTATAATCATGCACCATTACCACTGGGAAACTACTTCGTCCAGTGTTAACTATCAAACAGAAATGGTAGCGGGACAATGCCAATGTACCAAAATTTGTTGTAAAGAAAAGCAAGGGCATCTATTATCACAGTAAAAACTAGAGCCCAAGTGGTGTATCAGGAAGGGAAGGAAAAAAAAGATAGACCCATAAAGAGGATGAAATTACTGAAAAGTTAAAAATTGTTGATTTTATTTTTTAAAGATATTATGTATAAATCTTTTAATCCATACTTGAATATTTCCCGCTAGAGCCGGAAGCTTTCATATATAGTATATGACATTCCTGCAAGACTGGAGAGTCCTAACTCATTTTTCCCTGGATGCCACCCACAACAGTCGACTAACACACAGGTATCCATTTATTCTGCTATGCAGATATGGGCAGCAGAAATACAAAGAAACTTGCCCATAGATTCTGTGCCAAGGAATCGAATCCGGGACAGGACGGGTTGGAAAAGGGAAGGGGAAGGAAGAGTTATACAGCAGGTGCACTTCTACACTGGGCAGGCTGTGAGCTAGCGTAGGTTGCAATGGCTACTGCCAGTCTTTGTCTGTTCTGCAAGATAATAGCTTTTTTAGTTTTATGCACTTGCTTTCTTTAGCTGAAAAATTTATTCCACTGTTCAGTTATTCTTCTCAAAATCTTTTATACACTTTTATTGCATCGTCTTGAAGTGCCCTTGCGATAGATTCTTTACAACAAATTACTTGCACTTTTTTTATGTTCGAATGTCAATGTTGTTTTAATTTTTAAATATTTGAACGAGATCGTTGTAGCATCGGGAGAGCATAGTAAATATTTTGTCTTTCTTCTAAGGATTTGTTTCTAAATGAAGATACTTGCTTGTTCCCCTTATCTGCATCCCCAGTTATTGTTGCCAGGTGACTGGAGCAGCACGCTGACAAGTGAATATAAAGACAGGTAATGCAAAGCAATCCTTTTTTTTAAAAGATAAAGCTTATGCTAGAGCGTAAGGCCCTAAAATAATGGCTTCTCCTGCCATTATTCAAGGCGAGTGTGAGAAATTATGTGGGTGAATTTCACAGGTACAATCGTGAATTAGCACTCACTACTTAACTGGTAGAACTCTGGCACATCTAAAACAGAACACTGCTATAGTTGTTTCCTCGGAGACAGGTGGAACTTTAAAAACAGTGGGTCACAACACTATCACTCCTTCGATGCCCCCTTTCAGCTCAAAACTCTACAACTGGACCTTAAATTTTTGAAAAAATTAGTTCAAAAATTATGTGAAACTCCCAGCCATAATACGGGTTTTATAAAATTTGGTTGTGGACTGTATAAAAATTTATGAAAATTTTTTTACTTGAAACTCAAGTAATTTTTTTGGGCCCCGGGTTTTTTAAACGATTTACACACCTTTCATTTTACATAAAATTTAATGATGTACATAAATGGAGAACATAAGAATTACTTACCATGCAATTATTTGGGTATACCCAACGCCTCGTAGCAGGAGGTATGCAAAAATATTGCCAAATATAGACACGTTACCTTTTCTTTGGTTTGATACCATACAGTGAAAAGGGGCGAAATAAAATTTATTGTGGGTTTGGGGGACGCTCGACAGTCCCGTCACCGCATCCCGTTTTTTTCTTCATTATCACCCTTTTATGGCCTTATTACTAGTTCTAAAACCCTTCCCGATACCTATTATATACTTCCCTTTCAGGGCCCAGATTCCAATTATTGTCGATGCACTCTTATGGGCTTCGTTACCCACATCAAATTCTGAAACACCCCCAGTTAATATATATTTTCCGCCATTTTCGATGCTCTCCTCCAACTTTTGTCTACCAGTACTTTTTGATTTTTTTAATGACCTTCAGGTGTGTAAAACTTTTTTATTATGAAATATTAATTTCTCTAAATTACAATTTTTTTTCACTCTTTTCAGCTCCTTACAGAATAAAAGGAAATAATAGTGAATATTTTTTCCCAATGTCACAGAACATCTTTTAAAAGTCACTTAAGATAAAAAAAAAACAAAATTTCAATAAACATTTTATCCCCATTACTTCACTAAATTAGGGGACTTATAAAAAAAAATTCCACAGCGAGTGTACAAATGTGAAAAAGTTTTTAATTTCTCAATTTTTTTTCGGGTTGTTTAGACTCGAAATTTGTAGCTATGAAACCCGGGCCCTTTTTGGGGCTCCTACTCGCACCTAAACATTTTTTAGTAGAAAAGGGCACCCCCGTATCCCATAAGCCACCCCCCTTCTCCCTCAGTGCCGAATAAAATGAGTTAAAATGCGGGAAATATCATTAAATTTTTTCCAATCAGAAATGGTACCCCCGGAAAAGTAATTTAAAATTTCCCAAACAAAAATACAAATTAGCAATTACACCCCCCCACCCCCTAGATAAAAAATATTTGAAATATTTCTAAGTATCCCCAAAACTCAAGTTTACAACCAACCCAAAAAGAGGCTTTTTCTAGTTACGCAGGAACCCCTTCAAAAATTACATTCTAAATTTATTGTTTTGAATTTTTAACCCATCGGAGGCCCTTTTCTGAAATTATGGATTTATCTTTCACGAATCTTTCAATTAACTCACGACAATAAAAAATACTATAGCATTAGAATGGGCAATTGATTTTCAAAAACCTAAAAAGTTGTACTTGAAAAATTCATGGATGAATGAAAAAATGGACTCTGTTTCAAAAAAAATATATTGGGTGCAAAAAAAAATTTTGGGTTTCCAGGACTGAATTAATTCATTCAAAAGAAATGAATTTTGAGTTATATTTTTATTAAAAAAATTTCCCTTGACTGACTTTAGATCTTGATCTCCGCCAGGCCACCGGAGTCTACTGGAAGTCTTCCCGGGAATCAACTCCCCTACAGCCATCCTTAAAAACCGGGCCCCGGTGGATCGGGCCTGTTAACCAGCCTCCCGGGGACAGGGCCTGATTAAACCGGGCCTCCCGGGGGTAGGCCTAATTAACCAGGCCCCCGGGGTGGTCGGGCCCCTGATTAACCAGGCCTCCCGGGGGATCGGGGGCTGATTAACCAGGCCCCCCCGGTGGATCGGCCCTATTAACCACCCCCTCCCGGTGGATCAGGGCCTGATAACCAGGCCTCCCGTGGTCGGGGCCTGTTTAAACCCAGGCCTCCCGGTTGGGATCAGGGCCTGATTAAACCCAGGCCTCCCGTGGATCGGGGGCCTGTTTTAACCAGGCCCCCCGGTGGATCAGGGCCTGTTTAACCGGCCCCGGGGGTTTGGGCCTGTTTAACCGGGCCTCCCGGTGGATCAGGGCCTGATTAACCGGGCCCCCCGGTGGTCGGGGCCTGATTAACCAGGCCCCCCGGGGATCGGGAAGTTTAAACCGGCCTCCCGGGGTCAGGGAATGATTAACCCCGACCTCCCGGTGGATCAGGCCTGATTAACTAAACCCCCCGGGTGGATGGGGCTGATTACCAACCTCCCCCGGTGATCGGGCCCCTGATTAACCAACCCCCCGGGTGGATCAGGGCATGATTCCCCGGGCCCCTGGGGGATGGGGGCCCTGATTAACCAGGCGGACTTTTTCCCCGTACGCAATTAATTATGAACCACAGCCCGGCTGATCGGGTATTGATTTTAGGTACTGCTCAGATAAAGCTTAAAGGGTAGCCAGGGGTCGTGGAAAACCCCTTTTATGCGGGGATGGTGGAAGGCGTTAGACAGTTTGGGTCCCCGTACATTGTTTTTTTCTCTGGGTGTACTCGTGGCATTTTGCTTTCTTTGGGGTATGTTAACGTCCCCCTATCTTTGTTTTCTTGGGTGTTTTTTGGGTGTTGATTTCGGACCATCTTTCTAGATTTTCCAATGCAGTTATGATGGATTTCTCTCGTTTGCGTGCCAGGGGTACAGGTCAAGAGACTCCATTTTAAATTTACGGCGCTTGACAGTTTTAAAAACGTGCAGTAAAGGGTCACTGTACATTCTCGAAAAATCTGCGATTTCACCTGCCTTTTTTGTGAATTGCTAACATTATAATATATATTATATATATATATATATTTTATATAAAAAATATTTAAAAATTATAAAATTATAAAAAATTTTTTCGGGACCTCTGCCAGAGAGAGGCTGTGGGATCCTGCTCTGTGTTTTGGCAAAATATCGTCAATTCAAAAACACTACCGGGTTTATTTCAACAGGCGGGGTTTGTGAATATTGCTGCTCGTGTTGGAAAGGGCCGAAGACTCTGCGTTTCGTTTTTTTCCTTCAGAACCAGAAAAGTTTTGTGTATGTGTTCGTGAGGGAAACATAACGGCACCAGGGTAGGTGGGGTCAGTGGGGGAAGGGCCCTAAGGGAGGAGGAGGGGGAGGGGGGTTTTTTGGGGGGTAAATGTGTTCCCCCTTCCCAAACAGCGCGCATGCACCATGGCTCGTGTTACAACAATGGATTTTTGTTCACCGGTGTATAGTGTATATAGTGAAAAGTGCTAGTATGAGCAGGGGTATGCGATAGCACGTGTATGTAAGGGGCGTGTCGTTTATAGTAGGGGCTGTCACAGACCCAAGTGGTTATAGTAACAGGTGCCAGAGCTGGGGTGGGTTTTGTAACAGGGGCACAGGCATTGTGTTTAAAGGGGCTTGCCGGGGAGGGTGAGTGCCCTACCCCGCCTCATACACATCTTCCCTCCCCCTTTTTCCCTCCACCCCCCCCACCCAAGGGGGGGAGCCCCCCTCGCCTCCCCCCCCACCCATGAACCACATGCCCTTTTTCCCCTTCAGCCTGGGCTTACCAACGTTTGGGTAGGCGATTAACCCCGCCAGCCACAAAGCCAGGGAAAACATGCACCCAACAATGAAAAAGAGCACTGTCGGGGTATTGGGGGTTTTAGAGCACGCAACGGGGATGGTCGCCATTCGTGCACACAATGGGTTGGGGATCACATATGCCCCCAGCAGAGAGCGCCCCACCCCACAGGCAGTTTAAAATTCCAATGGAAACCCTCCTCACTTGTGAAAACCCTTCTGTTGGCATTCAAATCCACTGCAACAGTACCCTTTCAAAACCCTAAAGCAGCTCCCATATGCAGAGGGAAATTCCGACCTTCTCAACGGTGAATGGAGGTTTTCCACCAAATTAAAGCCCGAGGCACCATCCAAACATGGCCAACCGCTCCGTTGGGAATGTCGTCTTGCAGTTTGGAGATGAGGGGAAAATGCTAACCACGTCGTTTCAAGGCAGGGGTCAACACCCCCAAAAACGGATAATTGTGCCCCTGCCCCATCTGCAGGAATCACAAAGGGAGACCCAAAAAAGTCCCACGAAAACGAGAAAATTTTGCACAGGTTAGCAAAAAAAAATTGAAGAAGGGAACACAGTGGGACAATAAGATTAATTACAAGTGACACCTGTAGCCCCCAAAGAAAAAAACCACAGCCCCAAACACTGAGGACAAGCATCCAACCCGGGACACCCCTAGCCATCAAAAACAAAACCCGAGGAAGACCCATCCTGAACAATTAATTTTTGCCGAACGGAAGTCTTTAAAGGGATTTGTCATTTCCTGCAGGATCGCAGGAGGGTTTCACTGAATTCGACCTCAGACCTGAAGGAGAGGTAAAAACCAGTACTCTTTTATTGCATCACTTTTTCTACCGATTAACAACTTTTGTCAACAACGCCTGGCTGGCGAATCCCAGAAAAAATTAAAAAATTTCCTTTTTTGGACCCACTGTGTGCCTTGAAAAAGAAGGTTGGGGGAATCAACCCATTTCGGGTTTGGGAAACACCTTCGCCGTCTCGTTGCCAAAGCGCGTAAGAAACATTCGCCTGAAACTCCAGTTTCTCCACCACACCCAAATGGGCTTTTTGGGGGCCCCCAAGGCAGTGAAGCTGCGTCATGCGGCAAGGGCCTACATCAGGGACCTACCAGAAACAAAGGGCCTAGTCAAACTTGATTTTTGAAGCCTTTTTAAAATGGTAAAGAGAGATCTGTCTTGCCCGCTGTTCGGGGGCGCTTCCCCCGTCTTTTTCCTTTTATTTCACCCCCGGGTCAGCAAAAAACCCCAAATTTTTGTTTTGGAGAACATGAAATTCTCTCATCAGAGGGGTTCAGCAGGGGGACCCACTCGCTCCACTTTTCTTCTGCTTGGGGAGTAAGAGAACTAACTTCCGCCTACGCGCGAGCTCAACATTGGTACCGGATGATGGCACCTTTGGGGTACTGAAGAGTCCCTGGTAGGGGGCCTACAAGGGTGAAAAAAACAGGGAAAGACTTGGGACTCATCCTCAATCCCTCCAAGTTGAAAACACAGAGCAAACCCGGAAATAATCAAGCTGTGCGAAAAATTTTCCCAGAATTTTTATACCCCCCCGTCCCAAAATACCCTTTTGGGACACGCTGGGGGGGCACAGGCCATCGACACAGTCCCAAGGACAAATTAAGACCCCGATGAAATGGAGGAGAGAAAAAGCAATCTTGATGCCCATATGCTCTGTATCTCCCCACAAGGTGCCTTACATTCCAAAACTCACTTTCTTCCCGGGGTCCCCCCCTCTTTTTACAACCCAACACTTGACGAAATGACACACCCGAGGTCAACCCTTTAAGAAGGCCTAACCTGTCATTTGAGGATCACAATGGGTCAGGCAACCCCCCCATTTGACTGGGAGGTATAGGGGGGCGCAAAAGCAAGCTGATGCTTTACCCGCTTTTTTTGTCTTCGTGTTTGGCTTTCCCGTGCTTTAGTCAAAAAATTGTTCCGAACGCTTGGAGCAGGAGGAGCTCAAACCCCAGGTTTACGAAGCGCGATTGGTGGGACACCCTTACAGATTCCCCAGTGACCCTCCTCCCAAAGAACACAAACATCCCACGGGCAAAACCCATCAGGGAAAAATCGCCAACACAATGCTTTCCAACGGGGCCCCCGGGAAAAGGGAAAAACTCGCTCCTGGAGTGAAAGGGCCCCCATCAGGGGATTTCCTGTTTGCTGTTCCCAATTCCCCTGGGGGCTCGACTGACCCAAGGCCTTCGGAATGGTGTTGCTCCCGCCTGCCGCCCCCCCCTCACCAAAATAGGTTATTTGCGGCAGGGCGACAGCTATCAATTCGGACTTCATGGGCCCCGTTGTCCCCAGCAAAGGGAATATGCCAGGATGAGGAGGCAATGCATATAAAGGAAGCCCGCCAAGCCCTTGCCCGCCAACGGGGAACCCCCCAAATGCAGAGGTTGATGGAAGTCTAAAAAAGCCGAGGGGGCCACATGGGTTTTGGGGTGGGGTTGTGGGAAAAGTTTCCAAAATTTGGGGGGGGGGGGGTGGGGGGGGGGGGGGGGGGGGCTGAGAAGGGGAAGGGAAGATGAAATATGGAAGAATTTTCCCCTGCTGAACTTTCATTCCAATAGGGCGGAGACCCTTGGGCAGGGGCAAGTGTTTCCCAAAGTTCCCAAAAAGCATTAAAAGCTCACAAGAAAACCCCCCACGGGCGACCAGCTTCCTCTTTCAAGACTCAGTGTTGCATCCAGAGAGGAAATCCTGCAGCATTCGGGCACGCGGGCCCCCCCCCGGGGAGTGGACGAATATTCAGATTTAAACCGAGTTACCTAGTTGTTTTTTCTTGTATCATATTTTTGTGAATGTTTTGTCAAGTATTTTTTCTTAAAAAAAAATATTAAAAAATTGGGGTGGGAGGAAAAATTCTCAAAAAGCTCGGGAGAACTTTTTTCCTGAAGCGTTTTTCTTTTCTCTGAGGGAGGGGCCCTATAACATTTTTAGAGGGGTACCTCCCATTTTTAATATTATAAAAAAAAAAAAAAAATTAAAAAAAAAAAATTAATTAAAAAAATATAAAAAAAAAAAAAAAATAAAAAAAAATATATATATAAATTATTTAAAACAATTAAAAAATAAACAAATTTATTTTAAAAATGCAAAAAAAACCTACTTGGGAAAAATTAAACAAGGGGGCAAAGAAGGGAAAGGGTAGTCACGAAAAACGCTTTGGGAAATTTTACTACTCTTTTACAGTGGTTGTTTTTCATATATTATTATATATTAAATATAATATATATATTATAAATATTATAAATATATCATTTAATAAACTGCGCTTTTTCCAGAACGGATCCGCATTTTCCCGGGAACGCAGGATAGGTAAAAATAAGAACATAAGAATGGAGGAACACGCAGAAGGCCCACGGCCCCTGCGGGCAGGGCCTTTTCAATTTTTTTTTTTTTTTTTTTAAAATTCGCCGGGAATTCCCCGGCCCCGGGGCCTTTTCCAAGTGGTGGCCCACCTTTGGTCCTCTTTAGGGAGTGCTGAGACCTAGTCTCCCATGGGGGAGGTAAAAGTACCTCCTCACTTTGGGACCAACTTCCCCAGGCCTACCACAAGCTAGGCCTCTCTGGGCTGCCCTCCCCCCCCCAAGGGGGCTAATGGGAATGACAGTCTTATGACAAAAAGGGTCGGACCAGGCCCACCCTACCCTAAAAGGGTTAGGTGGGGGGGTCGATGGTCCTTATCAAAACGACTACTACCTAAAGCTTCCCTGGTATCAAAATATTTAGTTGCTTGAACAAAAAAAGCAAAAAACAAATTTTGCACGACCTTGGCCAAAAAACTAAGGTTATAGGTATTTAAAATTAAAAAAAAATGTAAAAAAAAAAAAAAGGGGGAAAAAGTATTCCAAACCCCGAAACATTAAATTATTTTGTTAACTCCCAATCAGCTAAAATAATTTTTTGGAAGTGTTTTTTTTTGAATTGGATAAAATTGATTTTTGGCATGTTAAATTTGGGGAAAAAAAATTTTCAATCATTGGCAACAGCGCATAAATACACTGGGGGATATTCAAATTTTACTGTTTATTGGCACCAATATAGATTATTTTTTTTTTTTTTTAATTTGGGGATGACCGACTTTTTGGAAAATATATATATACTAGCCCCCTGCCCCCGGCATTTTCAGTGCCCCCCATGACCCATGGCTTCGGAGGAAATTCTTTCCATTCCCCCATGGAGATAAGAGGAAATAACAAGAAAAAAGAACTAAAAAAGAAAATAGCAAAAAACCCAAAGGGTGTTTTTTTTGCTTGTCATTATGTGGTGTGACCAAAGTGAAGTAAAAGTAGAAGATACCTAAATCTTGCATGTTTATAGACCGCAAAAGAACCAGCAATCCTCCTCTTGTAAAACAATTACGGTTTCGTTTTAACTCATTGGCAGGACGGGGAGTACCCCCCTGGGCGGGTTGCTGTTACCAACCTATACCTTGCAGGATAGGTAAGACTTGCCGAATGGTAGACTTTCCCCCAAAAGGTGAGACTTGCCGAAAAGGGAAGATTTCAAATTTTGTTTAAATAAAACGCTCTTCTTGCCGAAAAGGCAACCCAAATTTTGTATGCAGAAATTTTCGAAAATCATTCTTACCTAACAAAAAAAAAAAAAATATATTTCTTGGTTTGTTTAGTTTTAAAATTATTGTAAGTTTATCAAATATTTCTTTTTAAAAACACATCGGGCGTTTCCCCCCAAGGCGGGTGGCCGAAAAAAAAAAAAAATTTGCATCTCATTCACCCCATCACTGTCTTGCCAAAAGGGTGCTTTACGCTAGTTTTAAACTGCAACTTTAACACCCCTATCAAGGCAGGCATGCACTTCCCATCCCCAGGACCAGTCTGGCCTCCCGGCCCCTAATCCCTTCATATCAAAAAACATATTTAGTTGAATTAGGCAAAATTTAAAATTAGTTTGTTATAACAAGGTTAGGTAAGTTTTCTAAGGTTCTTTTGGTAAAAAAGTTTAAATTTTTTTTCATTAACAAAAAATGAAAAAAAAATAAGAGAAAAGTATAGGAAAAAATTTGAAAGGGCTTAATTTTAAAGATTCTTGCTAATTAACAAATTTTCCTTTGGCACGACTTTATATATGTATAGTGAGTTGATAGACAGCAGCTACCCAGGAGGTACTCCCGTCCTCCCTGCGGTGAAAAACAAAACCCTGTAATTGTTTTACTGTGGTAGGATTGGGGTTCTTTTGTTGTCCATAAATATGTAAATTGCGGGTCGTTTCTATTTTCTCTTACATTAGGCCACTACACATACATTACAGTTATTTTACCATTCATCTGATTTTCTTTATTTTTATTTAATAGTTTCTTTTTCTTATTATTTTTCCTTTTATACCCGGGGGGAAAGTGGAATAAGAATCTTTCCTCCGTAGCCATGCGTGTTGAAAAGTCAACTAAAATGCCGGGGAACAAGGGGGCTGTAACCTCTTTTCCTTAAAAATTTTAATAAAAAAATAATAATAAAAAAAATTTCAAAGTGGGAGTCTGAATGGTGTGGATGTTGTGCAAATGAAAAGAAAAAATGATTATGGATGTTTGAATGGAAAAGAAGGGGATATCCTGGCTTTAAGTGAAACAAAGTAAAGGGGGTGGGAGAATTTTCAGGGGGGAGAGAAAAAATGGGATTGGTCGGGGGTTTTCAAATAGAGTTAAAGCTAAAGAAGGAGTGCAATAATTTTGAAGGAAAGTTATGGCGGGAAAAAGGGTAAAATTTTAATAAGGATTATGAGGAGTAAAAAAAGGTGGATGTGAAAAGTGATTTTATGTAGCGTTATGCACTTGGAGAAGAGGGGAAGTGTAGAGGAGAGAGAGAGAGATTTTGGGATATTTGGTTAATGCGGGGGGAGCTTCAAACCAAAGTGGGTATTGTGTTTGGGGATTTCAATGCTAAAGGAGAAAAAATGTTTGGGGGGGAAAAGTAGGTAAATTTGGGGGGTCCCCGGGTAAATGGGCAGGGCCAGGATTACTGTTTATAGGGGGAAAATGATAATCAGTTTCATTATTTAGTTTAGCTACAGTTAGAGTAGGAGGTAGAGGGGTAAAGGGGAAAAGGGAAACAATTGGGTAAAAATAAGAAACATTGGCAGAAAGGGGGGCTAGTGCAAGATGAGTAGTGGGGGTTAAAAGGAGGGTTGGAATAGTTTTGAAAATGCAGTATTAGAATGTGGGGCAAATTTTGTGGTTATGGGAGGGTGGGTGCAGGGGGGGAAAGAGGAGTGATTGGGGGAATGTGAAGTAAAGGGTGTGAGAAAAGGAAAAAAAGGGTGGGTTATAGAGGTTTTTAAAAAGCAAAGTGTTATAAGAAGAGAAAGGTATATGGGAGAAAAAAAAAAAGGTTAGAGTCCCAAAAGGAGAGCAATGAAGGGGGAGGGCACTGTCAAGAAATTTTAAAGAAAATAAGAAAAAAAATTGGGTTAAACAAGTTAAGAAAACCTAGGAACGAAGGGATTTGTCAGTTGAAAAAAAAGTAGGGGAGTTGTGATGGGGGTGGAGGTTTTTAGATGGGGGAAAATTTTTTAGGAAAATTTTAATGTCGAGAAGTAAGGGGGGGGGTAACATCATGCATTGGCCAGGGAGGATACCATCTTTTAGGATGAAAAGAGCAGGTGTGAGTGGGGGGGGGAGGGTTTTTGGGCATTAATAGAATGAAAGGGGGTAAAGCGCTGGAACGACGGGATCAGACAAAATGTTATAAACAAGGGGAGATACGTGTCGAGTGGTTTATTTTTCTTTAATAAATGTATGAAAGAGGGGAGGGGCCTAGGGATTGGCAGAGGCTTAAGTTCCTTTATAAAAGGGGGGGGGAAAAAGAGTTTGTTTAAATTATAGGGAATAATTTATGAGTTTCCAGGAAAAGTGTACGGTGGGTTATTTTTGAAAGAATTGAGGTATCACAGAAATTTAAATTGCAGATGAGAAGGAGGTTTTTTGGTGGTAGGGGATTTTTAGTCAAGTGTTTACTTGCAGCATAGTGTTTAGCAGTATTTAGATAAGGGTGGGAAGTTTTCATTTATTTATGGGTTTTGAAAGGCCTATGATGATAGTGGGGGAGGGAATGTGGCAATGTTGCAAGTATATGGAATAGGGGTAAATTACTAAAGCTGGAAAAAGTTTTAATGGGATAGGGGTCAGGTGGGGTATAGAAGAGGGAGACAATTTCCCCGGTAAAAGTAGGTTTAGACGGGGGTGTGTAATGTCCCATAGTTTTTAATTATTTTTGATGGGGTTGTAAAAAAGAAATGCTAGGGTGTTCGGGGAGGGGGGGGGATTAAATTATGGGGAATCAAATACAAAATGAGAATTACACTTACTTTTTTTTGATGATCTGTGTTATGGAAGATTCTAAATAAAAACTGCAAGGTTAGTGGACGAGTTTGGGGGGGGGTGTTAAAGGTAGAAAGTTAAAGTGAAAGAAAAGATAAAAGGGGAGGGGGTATCAAGATTTTGATAAAGAAAAATTGGTATCAAATTGGGGGAGTATGGAAGAATTGAATGTTTTTTGAATTTTGGGAGTTTATGTGTCAGCGGATGGTTTATGAAGGATGGGTTAATCATGAAAATGATGAAGGAAAAAGTCGATGGTGCTGAGGTATATGTGGAGACAAAAAAGTTGTCATGGGGGCAAAGAAAGGGGAAGCTGAAATATAGTGGTACCAAAATCTTACATGGGTGTGAAAGCTTGGGTTGTAAAAGTTGAGAGGGGGGACGGTTGGAGGCAGGGGGAAATTCCGTCTAAGACAATGTGTGGTGTAAATATTATGCAAAATTCGGAGTGGGAAATTTGGAGAAAGGGGTGGGGTTAAAAAAAGTATAGTCAGAGGGCCGAAAGAGGGGGTTGTTTAGGTGGTTTGGACTTTAAGAGATGGGTCAAAGTAAAATGACTGAAGAGCGTATAAATCTGTAAGGGGAAAAAAGGGGGGGTAGGGCTCGTCCTCGAAAAGGTTTGGGGGGGGAGGGGGTAAAGGAGGTTTTTTGGGGGGAGGGGCTTGGACTTCCCGGAAGCGTGCGTGAGGGGTTGTGGAGTGAAGGAGACGAATGGGATTTTGGGGCCCCACGAGTGTTGGGTGGGGGGAGAGGGGAATATTTAGTGAAGGGGTTTAGGGAAACCGGTTTTTTATATAACCGGACTTGAGTCCTGGAAAAGGGAAGTACAATGTTTGCACTTAAAGGGGGAGTTCGGGATATTGCAGTTTGGAAGATTGTTTATATTTTATTATATTTAAACGTTGTATTGGGGGCCTCTTCAAAAACAGTGATTTTTTGAATGAGGTAAAGTGTTGAATGATAATGAAAGTATTTTTTTTTTTCGGGGATTTTTTCTTTCTTTTTGGGGTTTACCCGCCTCGGTGGGAACGGCCATTGTTAAT
>NW_026510554.1:0-14053 GCF_026875155.1 Cherax quadricarinatus | reverse complement strand
CTATTTTTGGGAAAACGCAAAAAGGGGGCGGAAAAACCAAAATTTCCCAAAAAAATAAAAATTTTAACCCATTTGGAAGCCCTTTTTGTTTGATTGACTGCAGACTACACAAGCTTCATAAAATAAAATTTGAATTTTTTTTAAACTGTAATTCAACTAGCAACCTTTTTAAAAACCCCTATTAATAACCTTTTTTAATAAGCTTAGCTTTTTGGTTTTTTTTATTTCTAACTGTACTTGTAAAAGGGAACAGCTTAAAGTGTACTTTTTCCTGATTTATATTTTTTGTTGTTTTTTAAATAAGGGCGCCCTACAACCCTATCCCTTTTAAAAGTCTGCTTTTTTGTCAAACAATCCGTTTAAAACCCATAAAGGGGTTGGCCCATCAAGGTTCGACCCAGTCGGGGTTTTTGGGACCAGTCGATCTGTTTCTGATCAGGTGCCCACTTATTTAAAAAAAGTATCCGTAAATTTGGGGCTAACACATGAAGGATCTATTTGAATTTATCTCCCCGGGTAAAAAGGGAAATTGTTTTGATCAAAAGTATAACTTCGTTTTGAAGACCCGGGTGATTTCGGGCAGCTCCTACATGACGCCCTTTCGCCCTCCACCCCTTGTTTATCAATCGCGGGATCTCTTTCCCCTTTTTTTTTTTTTTCGTCTCCCCCCAAAATTTAAATGCTATTTTAATCACTATAGTTACTGGGAAATTTTGGAGAAGGCCCTTTTTTTTCTGTATAAAAATTTCTTCTCTTTGTGTATTTTGGGCGACCCCGGGTGTTGAAAAACCCCTTGTTTGGGTTAAAAAAATAAATTTTTATTTTTAAATTGTAATTTTTTTAAACTTTTCATAAAATTTTTATTTTGCTTAATTTCAAATAATCTAAATCGAAAATGTATATTTTTAAATTTTTAAAATTTTACTGTTATATTTTTATTTAGCTTATTTTTAGGATGAATATAAAATGGCTCAGTTATCTTGATTTCAAACTACTGTAATTACGCTTGTCGCTCGTTATACTCCCGGGCTTCTGAGCTCATTTTGTCCACGTACTATCACGTATCGGGGGGGGTGTTTTCACCTCTGTAAAGTACCCAGTCGCTGAGATTTCCTCCCGGGCCCGACAGTTGTCTCTGACAGCGGGCGGGAACTCGCTTGCTGGTGGGACACTTGTCTTTGACAGTCTGCGGAAAATTCGCTTGGGGGTTTGGGACAGATTGTCTGTCTCATTATTCTTTTTAAATTCTTAAAACCTTTGTTCACAGAACATTGTAAAGACTTATTGATTTCAAACGTGAAACTAGTTTGTTTTCCCATAGACACTCTAAACCATCTCAGCCTTTATTTAAAGTTTCTGACCAAATTTTTTTGAAACGGGTTCCTTTTTAAATTGGGTCAAAAGCTTTTTTTTCCTAGGGGAGTTTTGTAACTTGTGGGGGATCTGCAAGGGCCCCCAAATTAGTGTTATTTTTTTCCCATTTTCCTGATTCTGTTTTCGCACCCCGCTTGATTCCCATTGCAAAAGGGTTTACCCAATTCTTTGTTTTTTCAAGCAGACTTTTGGGGTTTTGCCAGTGGGTCAAAAGTTATTTTAAATTTGGGGACTTTGTCATTCACTTTTTTAAGTCTTTTCGAGCTTGAGCCCTAACTAACTACGTAAGAGCACTTACACCATACAAAACTTATTTTGTACTTTTTGGGAATATCTTAAAAATTTAATTCCTTTCCCGGTTTTTAAAAAATTAAAAATGTGATTTGTCTTTCACACAATAATTTGAACTCGAAAATTTTGATTTTATTTTGTTTGCTGTAATTTAATTATTTTGATAATATACCTCTAGACAATTTACTATTTAAAAAAATTTTATTAAATTTTAATTTCTCTATTTTATACCCCTACCATTTTGTAATCCTAAAGCACTATTAAATCTTAATAAATTTCCCAAATGGATAATGGGAAAGGAAACTGACTACTTGTTACGAAAACCCAGTAACGGGCTGATGCAAAAGGGGCAGCCCCTTTCTAGTATTCACGGGAGATCTCTAACTTTTAGAATGGGCTTTTTTTTGTAACAAAGGGGGGCCTTCCGGGAGGCTCTTGACCAAGGTTTGGGGAAAATTTGTCCAGTTTGATTTAAACTATAACTCTATGATAAACACTGAGTATTTTTCCCTAATCTAAAATTTTTGAGTTTAGTTTTTGTAAAAACAAAACCAAATTTGGATGTAAGTCCCCGGGAACTAAATTTCCTTTTTAACCAAGGTTTTAAATACTGTTTTTTTAGTTAAAAAACCTAAGAAAACCCAACACTAAAATTTCCTTTAAGAAAAAGGGTTTCCCAATAATCACTCTCTCGTAGAAACAATTTTTTTTTCGTGATGTATCCCAAAGTGAAACATTAATTGTACCCCTGACTTTGTCTGATTAAACATTAAAACTTCAACGTTTTTGCGGTACCCCAAATATTTTGGGTGTGACTTTATAACAAAATTTAAAACCCGCAAAACTGCCAGACTTTAAAATTAAAGATATTTTTTTCCGTTCTTTTAACAGAGAGGGCTGTTTTATGATTCGTTCAAAAAGCCAGTGTCACAATTGGGAAATATGCTCTTTTTGGGTGAAGAGGGAAAAGCAACAAGGCAAATGACCTATGTCTGAGCCTAGTGAACTCATTCCCTCGCTCACGCCTTCCCCACGAAAACTAAAGTAAAGATAAAACGGGTATACTAAGCCTCACCCTATACTGTAAATGCTACACCTTATTTACTATCCTAACCAATCTAGACACCCCTAGAGAGGGTTTGGCCCAAAGTGCCGCCCTAAGGCCCGTCCAGACCATTTTAATTTTCCCTAACCCCCCTTTAAACCTACTGGCCCTATCTCTCGGAACTTTAAAGGGGTTTAAAACGCCTAAATATGTTGCAACTGCAAAAATTGAGGCAAAGGGGAATTGAACAAAGAAGATTTCCAAAAAAAAACCATTTTTTTTCCTCTAAACCGCAATTACTAGAGCTATGTCAAAGATTCAACAACCATCCTTGTCTCCTGTTGATTTTGATGAAAATTAAATTTGGGGCTTAATATGTTTTTAGTGACGCTCTGCGCCCAGGATCATTAACACTGACTCCCCCGGTTATAAACCTAGTCGGGACACAACTGACAAAAATTTCTAACTCATGAAAATTTTAATCAAGGACCTTTTTGGGTTTGATCAGTCCCCGGGGAAAACTGAGAGATAACAGAAACTGAATGAAGAAAAGGGATCTCGAAAATTTTTAAACTTTTAATTAACGGGGTTTGAGGGAAAAAAATACATGTAATTGTCACTGATAGTTTTTCTACCAAAACCAAGAATCTAGTAGTGTTACCATTTACATTTCGTAAACAACCTTTGGGTTTTCTCACAATACCCCCATAGGAGGAAAAAAAATTTGGGGTTCAAAAACACCGGTAAACGGGAAAAAACTTTTTTCTTGGCCAAAGATGAAGGAAACAGAAAGCTGAAAATTTGCGATTTTTGCCACGGTTTCAATGAAAAGGCAACCCCACACTACCTCCACCGCCCTCTCTTTCCTATCACCGTGCAGGGTGAACCATCCTCCCGTTTTTATTTTTGATTTTTTTGGGTCCTTTGCCTAAAAACCAAACTGGGAAACCAATACTTATTTACTATTAGGGTCGCTGCAACACGCAACCCCGAAGCTTTTCCTATAAAAAAAAAAAATTTCCCGTGCTTTTGTGAAGCGTGAATAAATTTTTTTTCTCCATTGGATTCCCCACGAAGAAACAATCAATCGGGATCAAATTTCACTTCTAATCTTTCGAGAACTTTAATCCCACCTGGGGAATAAAGTCTTTTAACTTTCAAACCATTAATCACCCACATCAAAAAGGGGGCTCAAAGAGAGTTTTCATCAACACTGAATTCTTTTAAGAGAGCTTATTGTAACTTTTTCTAGAATGGGGAGGGGGGGAAAACCTTTTTCTTTTTTCGCTATGAGAAAAGTGACAAGAAATCCCCCGGGTTTAGCCCCGTTTAATTAAAAATTGGGCACCAAGTGCGGGGCCCCTTTTGCAGTGTTTGAAAGACTTGTCCCTAAAAACCAAACCCACCCCTTTATACTTCACCTTCTTTAAATTTGCAGCAACATTTGACAGCCGCTAAGAGCTAGTTTTTCAAAAACCTTTTTCCGCAAGCAATAATGAAGCAACTTTAAAGCCCAACTTTCTGTCTCTCGTTTTTAAACACGAGAAAAAGGTGATGGCTCAAAAATTGGGTAACCATCATGCTCAAAAGCCATATAGGGTCCCCCGGGAATATAAAAAAGTTTTAGCGACAAATTTATTTGGTACTACGCCGGGGAAAAAAGAAATTTTAATCATGTGTACCATGTTAACCATTTAAGGGCATATACCAGTCCCTACCTACTACTTCATTCTTCCCTATAACAGGGGAAGAAAACGTCCCCAAACCGACACCTAGAGGTTAAGGTTCTTTTTGAAAATTCGGGTGACCTACAATAAACTAACATTTTTTTAGAAACCCTTTGGGAATTGATAAAGCTGGTAAATTAAAAACTGATTTTGCATTTCCCTGAATTGTTCGGTATTTTCCCCAAAACGTTTACTTTTGGGTTACATAAACTTTTGATTTTACAGGGAGCATCACCCATTAAGCAATCACCATATAGATGTCCAAAAAAACATAAGCATTGAAAAGAGGGTTATTTTTTGTTATCTCACGGACTTTTTGAACGCAGTAAAAATCCATGGGCAATTTTCCCCCGTATTTTTTGTGCCTAAAAACCCGAAAGGGAAAATTTCAGAAAGGGACTGATTTTCAGGGAAAATTGGGAAACCCGTCCCTTGCCTGATGGTTAAACCTCTACCTCGCATTTAAAGACCTTTTTTAAACCCTGGGGTTTTAGGAGCCCATTTTTTCAGCCGTTTTGATCCCCTTACAGGGGTATTTTCAATCCCCTTACTAAAAGGCCAAGAAATACTGCTTTTACTTTCAAAATGATTTTTAAATACCTCTCCCCCCTTCGGGCCCAAGTAACGCGGGTTTTTCATTCCAACGTAAATGGGAAAGATTTTACCCACAACTTAGAAGGGGTAAAACCAAACTTTACACTTGTGGGTACATGAAGATTGGGGAAAAGCACTTGAAAAGCGTCCCCGAGCATTTTTTGAGAGACCGGCGAACTACAAATTTCAGTCAACTTACCAAATGTAGTTTTGGGCAAGCCAAAATTTCCATCTAAAGGGTTTTGTATGGGGGCCCAATGAGGTTTTTTTCCCCATTGAAGGGTAAGGGTTTGTTTCAATTTTTGAATTTTCCCTGCCACAGATAGGGAAAGGGGTACAAGAATTCCCGGGGATGGCAGATATTATCGCAGTTTTGTCCAAACTTTTTTCAATTGGGAGCTCCTCTCACTGACTTACTATACCCCCAAAATTTTTTCACCTGGACTAAAAAATTTTTCTGGGCTCGTTTTAAAAGTTGAACGCTTTCTATCCTCTGCTCCTTTTTGAAATCCTAATTTCAAACTTCCCTTCTTTTTTTCATTTTAAAATGCAGTTGGGGTAGCATGGGGGGGGTTTCTGCTCCAACTCAAAACCACTGATATTTCCCATCCTATAATTTTTCTAATTTAACTAAACTTAAAAACACCCAAAAAAAAAAGCCAAATAATTTAGAAAGGGCTCACCTTGTGGGGTCATTTTGGAACATTTTGGGCTTATTTGGGGGACTTCCCCTATTTAAAATTTAAAGGGTTTTTTTAGACCCCCAAACCACTCACTTAAAAAAAAAACCATGAAAAATAAAAATCTAGGGCAAAGGTGGGGTCTCAGAACCAACCTTTTCTATTATTAAAAAACACATAAGGGGCATTATAAAATTTAAAAACTGACGGGTCTGTCTCGTCCTTTAAAAATTTTCAATTTTCATTAAATTAAAAGTAATTTTTTTATTCCCCAAAAACCTTTGTTACTTCTATGTCAAATTCATTTAAAATAACTTTAAACCCCCACCCCCAAAAAAAATATATTACCCATGCATGTCAATTTTAAATTTTTTTTTTCACATAAAGTTGTGTGGGGGAGACAAGCGGGGTGTTGAGTGGGGGTTTTGGGGCGGGTGATGTACTGCTGCCAAAAAACCCTGTCCTTCGCAGCCCCCCCCCACAAAACACTTTTAAACTGTTCATACTCAATTTTCATACTGCCTCGCATTCCCCCAAACCCCTACTTAAGAGGGAATGCAGTTTTTCCTCTACTATGATCCCAGCCTCAAATGCCCTCCTTGTCCCGCCGCTAACCTTTCTCAAAACTTTGTTAAAAAACCACGAGTATACAGAAAAACGATACGTTTACTGCCCTAATACAAGGGGGAACCCATGACGGACGCTGTTTAAAAATTTAAATGCTTGCACAAGAACCGGATTTAATATTTATTGATATGGGAACCCGAAAAATGAAAAAGACATTCATGCAACTCCTAGTGCACCCTCGTCCGTTTTGGGGGGGGTTTCAAACCCCCGAATGGGGTTTCAAGATTAAAAATTTAAATATTTAAATTTTATTATCTTTTCAAAATAAAATTTAAAAAATTCTTATATTTGCGATAAAAAGCTAAATCTAATTATGACTTTATATTATTATTTGAAATGTTATATTTTTATTTTTCCCTTTTGTTTTTAGGAAGTATATAAAATGTGCTCCGTTATCTTGATTGTCCCAAAATACTGTAAAATTTTCCTTGTCCCTTTTTATAAATGCCGGGTTCTGACTGGGAGTTGTCCAAGTAAACTATCACGTGATTTGAGGGGGGGGGGGTTTTTCAACCCCCTCGTTTAAATTTTCCCCGTCTGCTGAGAAACCCCTTGCTGGTCGGACAGCTTTCTGTCCCGACAGTCTGCTGGAGAATCGCTTTCGGGCGGGCAGCTTGTCCCGTCTGACAGTCTCTGGGGACTCGCTTTTCGGGTTTGGAAAAGAATGTCTGTCCAAAATTCTTGGGTTTTTCTGTAAACTTTGTTCACAGAACATTGTAAAGACTTTGTGATTTTCGACGTTTACTGAGGTTGTGTGCCCCATAACACTCTGAAATCTCAGTCCCCTTTTCTATAGCTTTTGAAACCCAATTTTTTTACTGGGTTTCCTTTTGTATTTCAAATCCCGTTTTTTCCCATGGGGGTTTTGTAACCTTTTTGGGGGATCTGCAGATGGGCCCTACTTATGTTATATTTTTTCCAGTTTTCCCGATTCGACGCAGTCCCTTGATATTGCATTGAATAGGGCCCTTTGCATTCTTTTTTGTTCAAGCAGACTGTTCGGGTTTTTAACGGTCAAAATATTTATTTGGACTTTGTCCCTCACTTGTTTTAAACTTATTCGATCTTTAACATAAATAAACCCCCTAAGAGCACTTAAAAACGCAACACACTTACTTGTACATATTTTTTTAAAATCTTATTAAATGTTAAGTACCTGACGGGACTTAAAAAATTAAAAATGTGATTTGTGCTTTCAGCACAATAAAAATTTAAACCCAAGATTTATTTTAATTTTTGAATTTCTGTAATTTAAATTTACTTTGATTATACCCCTAGACCCAAATTTTCTACTTTAAAAAATTTAATTTAAATTTTTAAATTTTTCTAGTTTTTAGCCTACCATTTTTAAACCTGAAGCACTATTGAATTTTTAATGAAATTTTAATGGATAAATTGGGGGAAGGATACGACTACTTTTTACAAAACCCCGTAACAGGGGGGAAACTAGAAAGGGGAAATCCTTTCCCAGAAATTTACTGGAAAAATCTCAAGCTTTTAGAACGCGTTTTTTTAACACCTTTTAACTACAAGGTTTTAAAGAAATTTTACAGTAACGTCTGGGATTTCAAAAAAAAGAAACTAAGAAAGTCACTCCACTCCACTAAGGGACCATTATAAAACTGGTTTGGGTTCTAAATACAAAAACGTAATTTTGCTATTCACTGGGATCACTAGATTATATGCAGTACAAATACAAGCCAGGGGAAAAATTTTTTAAAAACGAACCCCTTTTTTTAAATTTTTTTGGGGAAAATTTTGGCAAACCCCCTCTATAGCTTAACACTTCATTTTCCAAAATTTACCTTTTTCCCAAAAGACACTTTAGCCTTTTTCTCAAAATACAGGACCACTTTTGTTACACATACACAAAGTAACCAATTTATCCCCGGGGACTTTCTTTCCTCCCGACATAAAAATTCTATTTTTTAAATTTTCCACCGGGGCACAGGGAAAGAAATTTTTCCCCCTGGGAGTAAAATTGCTAGGTAGTGCACACAAAATTTTCCCTGCCGAATAGCAGAAAATTGTGAAACTTTGGGTTAAAAACAACGTTTATCTTTCCCCTAAGACAAGTGAAAATTTGAAAGTGTGTTTTCCCCCCACTTGAAAGGTTTGTGTGCCCCGCCATTGTAAGTGTTGTGGCCCCCCACTTGTAAGTTTCTGTGCCCCCACTTTAAGTTTTGTTGCCCCCACCTGTAAGTGTTTGGCCCCCCCCACTGAAAGTTTTTGGTGCCCCCACGAATGTTGTGCCCCCACCACTTAAGTGTTGTGTCCCCCACCACTTGTAATGTTGTTGCCCCACCATTAAAAGTTTTGTTGCCCCCATTTATAATTTTGGGGTGCCCCCCTTGAAAGGGTTGTGGCCCCCCATTTTTAGGTTTTGTGCCCCCCCCCATTTAAAGTTGGTGCCCCGCTACTTGTAATGTTGTGTGCCCCACAACTAGTAAGTGTTTTGTTCCTCGCCACTTGAAAGGGTTTTTGGGGCCCCCGCAACTTTAAGGTTTTGTGCCCCCCCACTTGTAATGTTGGTCCCAAAGCCACTTGTAATTTTGTGTGCCCAAAACTTGCAAGTGTTATGTCCTCGCCACTTGAAAGCGTTGTGTGTTCCCCCCACTTCTAACGTTGTGTGTGCCCCGCCACTTGTAAGTGTTGGGTTGCCCCACCACTTGTAAGTGTTGTGTGCCCCGCCAGTTGTAGCGTTGTGTGAGCCCCGCCGCTTGCAAGCGGTCTGTGTGCCCCACCACTTGTAAAGTGTTGTGATGCCCGCCACTTGTAGCGTTGCGGTGCCCAGCCACTTGTCAGCGTTGTGGCCCAGCCACTTGTAGCGTTGTGTTCCCCGCCACTTGTAAGTCGTTGTGTGCCCCACCACTAGTAAGTGTTGTGTGCCCCTCCACTTGTAAGTGCTGTGCGCAACCACCACTTGAAGTGTTGTGTGCCCCTCCACTTTTAAGCGTTGTGTGTGCCCAGCCACTTGTATGTGTAGTTGTGTGCCGCCACTTGCAAGCGTGGTGTTTGCCCAGCCACTTGTAAAGCGTTGTGTTGTGCCTCGTTCTTGTAAGTGTTTTGTGTTGCCCCAAAGTGCTGTGCGCACCACCACTTGTAAGTGTTGTGTGCCCCTCCACATTTAAGCGTTGTGTGTGCCCAGCCACTTGTAAGTGTTGTGTGTGCCCCGCCACTTGCAAGCGTGGTGTTTCCCCAGCCACTTGTAAGCGTTGTGTGTGCCTCGTTCCTTGTAAGTGTTTTGTGTGCCCCACAACTTGTAAAGCGTTGTGAGTCCCCCGCCACCTGTAAGCTTTTGTGTGTGCCCACCACTTGTAAGCGTTGTGTGTGCCCCGCCACTTGTAAGCGTTTTTTTTGTGCCCCACAACTTGTAAGCGTTGTGAGTGCCCCGCCACCTGTAAAGCGTTGTTGTTGCCCCACACTTGTAAGCGTTTGTGTGTGCCCGCCCTTGTAAGGTTTTTTTGTGTGCCCCGCACTTTAACGTTGTGTGTGCCCCGCCACTTGAGCGTTTTGTGTGCCCCCCACTTGTAAGGTTCGGGGCCCCCGCACTTGTAAGCGTTGTGTGCCCCGCCACTTGTAAGTGTTGCGTTCCCCGCCACAGTAAGTGTTGTGTGCCCTGCCACTTGTAAGTGTTTGCCCCGCCACTTGTAAGTGTTGTGTGCCCTGCCACTTGTAAGTGTTGTTAGCCCCGTACTTGTAAGGTTGTGTGCCCACCACTTGTAAGTGTTGTGTTGCCCCGCCACTTGTAAGGTTTGCGTGCCCCGCCACTTATAAGTGTTGTGTGCCCGCCACTTGTAAGTGTTGTGTGCCGCCACTTGTAAGTCGTTGTGATCCTCGCCACTTGTAAGTGTTTTGTTGACCCGCACTTGTAGAGTGTTGCGTGCCCGTCACTAGTAAGTGTTGTGTGCCCGGCCACTTGTAAGTGTTGTGTGCCCCGCATTGTAAGTGTTGTGTGCCCTGCCACTTGTAAGTGTTGTTAGCCCGTCACTTTAAGTGTTGTGTTGCACGCCACTTGTAAAAAATGTGTTGTGTGGCCCCGCCACTTTGTAAGTGTTGCGTGCCCCGCCACTTATAAGTGTTGTGGGCCGGCCACTTGCTACAGTGTGTGTGCCCGCCACTTTGTAAGTCTTGAGCGCCCTGCCAATTGAAGTGTTGGTTTTGACCCGCCACTTGCAAGTGTTGTGTGCCCTGCCAGTTGTAAGTGTTGTTTGCCCCGTCACTTGTAAGTGTTGTGTGCCCCGTCACTTTTAAGTGTTGTGTGCCCTGCAACTTGAAAGTGTTGTGTGCCCCGCCACTTGCAAGTGTTGTGTGCCCCTCCACTTGTAAGTGTTGTGTGCCCCGTCACTTGTAAGTGTTGTGTGCCCTGACACTTGTAAGTGTTGTGTGCCCCGCCACTTTTATGTGTTGTGTGCTCCGCTACTTGTAAGTGTTGTGTGCCCCGCCACTTGTAAGTGTTGTGTGCCCCACCACTTGTAAGTGTTGTGTTCCCCACCACTTGTAAGTGTTGTGTTCCCTCCCACTTGTAAGTGTTGTGTGCCCCACCACTTGTAAGTGTTGTCTTCCCTCCCACTTGTAAGCGTAGTGAGCCCCACCACTTGTAAGTGTTGTGTTACCCACCTTTTGTAAGTGTTGTGTGCCCCACCACTTGTAAGTGTTGTGTGCCCTGCCACTTGTAAGTGTTGTGTGCCCTCCCACTTGTAAGTGTTGTGTGCCCCACAACTTGTAAGTGTTGTGTGCCCCGCCACTTGTAAGTGTTGTGTGCCCAACCACTTGTAAGTGTTGTGTGTGCCCAACCACTTGAAAGTGTTGTGTGTGCCCCACCACTTGTAAGTGTTGCGTGCCCCGCCATTTGTAAGTGTTGTGTGCCCCGCCACTTGTAAGTGTTGTATGCCCCACAACTTGTAAGTGTTGTGTGCCCCGCCACTTGTAAGCGTTGTGTGCCACGCCACTTGTAAGTGTTGTGTGCCCCGCCACTTGTAAGTGTTGTGCGCCCCGCCACTTGTAAGTGTTTGTGCCCCGCCACTTGTAAGCATTGTGTGCCCCGCTACTTGTAAGTGTTGTGTGCCTCACAACTTGTAAGTGTTGTTTGCCTCGCCACTTGTAAGTGTTGTGTGCCCCGCAACCTCTAAGTGTTTTTGTGCCCCACCCTTGAAAATCTTGGTGCCCCCCCACTTGTAAGTGTTTGTGCCTCACAACTTGAAAGTTTTTGTTGCCTCCCCCACTTGAAAGCTTTGGGGTGTTTCCCCCCCCCACTTGTAAGCGTTGTGTGTGCTCCGCCACTTGAAGTGTTTTTGGCCCACCACTTGTAATGTTGTGTCCCCCCGCCACTTGTAAGGTTTTGTGTGCCCACCAATTTGAAAATTTTTTGTGTGCCCCACCACTTGAAGTTTTGTGGCCCCACCGCTTGTAAGTGCTGTGGCCCCCCCATGTAAGTTTTTTGTAAAACCCCCCCACTTGTAATTTTGTGTGCCCCGCCACTTGAAAGGTTTGTGTGTGCCCGCCATTTGTAATTTTGTGTAACTCCCATTGTAAGTTTGTTTTCCCCCCCCACCACTTGCAAGAGTTGTGGCCCCGCCATTTTTAAGCTTTGTGTGTCCCCCCGGGCACTTGAAGCTTTTGTGTGCCCCGGGCCACTTGTAGCGTTTTGTGTGTGCTCAGCCACTTGTAAGGTTGTGTGTGCCCCGCCACTTGAAAAGTGTTGTTGGGCCTCACTTGAAAAGCGTTGGTTGCCCCCCACAGTAAGCGTTGTGTGTGGCCCGCCTCTTTAAAGCGTTGGTGTCCCCCGCCACTTGAAAGGGTTTGAGTGTCCCCCGCCACTTGGAAGCGTTTGTGTGTCCCCCCGCCACTTGAAGCTTTTTGTTCCCCACCCCACTTTAAGTGTTGTGCGTGCCTCCCATTTGGGTAAGCGTTGTGGGGCCCCGCCACTTGTAAGCGTTGTATGTCCCCCCCACTTGTAAGCTTGTGTGTGCCCCCCCACTTGTAAGTGTTGTGCGGCCTCGCCCCTTGTAAGTGTTGGTGCCCCCCCCAAAAGTAAGTTTTGAGTGCCCCGGCACTTGTAAGTGTTGTGGCCCCGCCACTTAAAAATGTTTGTCCCCCCCACTTGAAAGTGTTGTGTGCCCACCATTGTAAGTGTTGTGTGTGCCCTCCATTGTAAGCTTTTGTGTGTTCCCCGCCTCTTAAAAAATGTTGTGTGCCCCAGCATTGTAATGTTGGGTGCGTCCGCACTTGTAAGTGTGTGTGCCCCACCACTTGTAAGGTTTTGTGTACCCCCGACTTGAAAAGTGTTTGTGCCCCGCCACTTGTAAGTGTTGTGTGCCCCCCCATTTGAAAAAGGGCGTTGTGTTTCCCCCAGACACTTGTAAATGTTCTGGGCCACCCACTTGTAAGCATTGTGTGGCCTTGGCCTTTTGTAACGTTGTGTGTGCCCCCCACTTGAAAGTGTTGAGTGTGCCCCACAACTTTTAACGTTTTTGTCCCTCCACTTGTAAGCGTTGTTGTCCCCCGCCACTTGTAAGCGTTGGTGTGCCCCCCCCACTTTAACGTTGTGTGTGCCCCGCCACTTGTAACTTGTGTGTGCCCCCCCCCATTGAAAGGCTGTATGTGCCCCCCCCATTTGAAAAGCTTGTGTGTGCCCCCCGCTTGTAAGCTTTGAGTGGCCCCCCCCTTGTAAGCGTTGTGTGTGCCCCGCCACTTGTAAGTGTTTTGTGTGCCCCCACTTTTAATGTTGTGCGTGCCCCGCCGTTGAAGCGTTGTGTTGCCAGCCACTTGTAAGGTTGTGTGTGCCCCGGCCATTGAAAGTGATAGTCCCCCCCCCCCGGCACTTGAAAGTGTTTGTCCCCCCCGATCTTGTAAGTGTTTGGGGCCCGCCACTTGAGTGTTGTGCCCCCCACTTGTAAGTGTTTTGTGCCCCACCATTTGAAGTTTTTTGTGTGCCCCGCCACTTGCAAGTGTTGTGTCCCCCGCCACTTGTAAGTGTTGTGGCAACCCCCCACTTTTAAGTTTTTGTGCCCGCCACTTGTAATGTTGTGTGCACCGCCATTTGTAAGTGTTGTTTGCCCGCCATTGAAAGTGCTGTTCCCCCCGCCAATTGTAAGGTTTGGCCCCGCCATTTGTAAGTGTTTTTTGCCCCTCCCATTTGTAAGTGTTGGTGCCCCCCACTTGAAAGGGTTTTTGTTTGGGGCCCAACCATTTTGAAATTTTGTTTGTGCCCCCCCACTTGAAATGTTGGTGCCCCGCCATTTGTAAGTTTGTGTGCCCCGCCACTTGTAATTTGTTGCCCCAAAACCTTTGTAAGGGTGTCCCCCCCACTTGTAACTTTGTGCCACGCCATTGAAAAGTGTTGTGTCCCCCGCCACTTGAATGTTTGTGCCCCAACGCCACTTGTAAGTGTTTTGTCCCCCCGTCCTTGTAACATTTGGCCCGCACTGAAGTGTTGTGTGCCCCCCCAACTTGTAATGTTGTGTCCCCCGCAACTTGTAGTGTTTTGTGCCCGCCACTTGTTAAATCAGGTGCCCCACCCTTGTAAGTGTTGGTGCCCCACAACTTGTAAGCTTTGTGTGCCCCGTCCTTGTAAGCGTTGTGTGTTCACCGCAACTTTTAACGTTGTGTGCCACCCCCTTTGTAAGTGTTGTGTGCCCACCACTTGAAAAGGTTGTGTGTCCCCAAAACCATTAAAATGTTGGGTTGTGCCCACCATTTGTAAGGTTTTTCCC
>NW_026510553.1:0-14354 GCF_026875155.1 Cherax quadricarinatus | reverse complement strand
TAAAAACTTTTCCCCTTTGTCGTCGAATTAGGAGAAACCTTTTCTCAACTTTTCTCAACGTCTGAAATACACTTAGGTTTTTTGGAAATATTAAATTAGCCGTTCCGCAAGCTGGAATGATTTCCCAGCAACTTTGGTCATAGGCACATGAACATGCAATTGTCCAAGAATCTGATCCTCGTTACCGTACACAAACGTTGAAAATTTGTAGCTGATTGGGATAAGGATTCTTGAGTTATGCGAAAATATAAAAAAAATGGAGAAAGTAAAGGTGAAATGAGAAAATTACGGAAAACCTCTTAAAGTCTTCTTCGGGGATACCTAATTAAAACCCTATCGGGGAGCAAGGCCAGAGGTTTCATAGAGGTTGAATGTGAATACAGAATTGCCGAGGTCTATATTGTTTTGAATTTGGTGATCTAGGGATTTTTTTTATATATCCTAATCTAATTTTACTCAACTTACCAAACAAGAATTTTGGGGTTTTTGGTCTAGCTTAGGTTGAGTTTAGGGTGGATTTTGTAGGGTAAGATAAGACTTTGTTACGGTTGGGTTAGGAATGTTAAATTTACTTATCTAAGAAAGCTCCTTTCTTAATTGTTTAAAATGTAACTATCTACTTTGCCAGTCCATTGAATTAAAAAGAATTTACGTAATACTGTAAATTATATTCTTATTTTGCCTCTTATCCCTTAATAACCAATTTGCAAAACAACTACTATTTTTCTCATGATTACGTTGACCCTGATCTAAACCTCCATAATCTGACACCCAATCAAAACCTACTGGAAAGTAACTGCCTTTATTAACAGCAACACAAGCCAGCACTATCCTAAACAATGCTAAAAGTCTATCAGTACTTAACTACAACATCAGGTCCTTAAGCAAACACTGATGACCTCTGGCACTCCTTGAATCACTAAAGGACACCCTTCTCCTGCATTATTCTTACTGAGACCTGGCTTAAGCAGGACACAATAGATATCTAACCCTCTACCAGGATACACAGCAATTCACAACTGCAGACCAAAACCAAGTTGGGGTGATATTGCAATCTATTACTCTAACCAATTATCTTGTATTAGCACCACTTGCTTTAGTGATGAATATGGGGAATACATTTTTGCTAATTTACTGTAAAAAACCTTAGACACCTATAACAATCGGTGCCATTTACCGGATACCTCACACAAACTCCCAAATTTCAGTGAGAAATTAAAGTCACTAATAACAAAACAGACAAATGAATATAAGCACCACCTTCTCTTAGCTGGAGACTTCAACATCAACCTTGGCTTACTAGATGATCAGCCTGTAACTGATTTCATCAACCAATATGAACAACACACTTCTCATACCAACAATAACAAAACCAACCAGGCTCACTGAGACAAGTGCAACCATAATAGACCACATATGGACCAATATACTAGCCCCCTTAAATCAGGGATAATCACAAGATAGCACTACAGACCAACTACCCTACCTTCCTCCTGACAAACATTAGTAAACCACCACTTGAATTCAACAAAGTCTCATTTAGACTCCATGACGAGGCCTCAATAAGGAAGTTCACAGATGACCTAGAGATTGTTGACTGGCCTACAGAATTCTCCAAGGCCAATGGTATTGATGACTGGACAGAACATTTTTCTTAACAATTACTTAGACTATACAACAAATGTTGTCCTATAAAAACGAAACAGATCACAAACAAACGGCTTGGTTGCCCATGGCTAACCAGTACCATTCTGAAATCCATTGACAAGAAACACCAATATGAAAAGCAATATAGACAGGGCTTAATACACAAAGATATTCTTAAACACTATTCATCAGTTCTCACCAAAGTAATAAAGAAAGCCAAACAAACTATACTACTCCAGTAGATTCACAGACACTAGAGGAGATATAAAAAAGACCTGGAAAACACTCTCTCAGATTCTAGGGACCCACAAACTGAAAAAAAAAAACAAGAATATTGTCCTAACTAAACCTAATGAAACACCACTACATCCCACTGACACAGCTAACAAGATAAACGACTTCTTCTCAACCATAGGATCTAATCTCGCCAATAAAATCCCACATACCAATGCCCATGCCGGGACTACCTAGATGGGAATTTCCCAAATTCCTTCTATCTTGCACCAACTGAGCCCTCGGAAGTCACCGAGATTATAAAGTCACTTAAAAACAACTCAGGGAATCTGTCTAATGTCCCACCATTACTGTACAAGCGAGCGGCCCATATCCTTTCGCATGCTATTTCATTACTTTTTAACAAGTCACTAGAAACTAGCACCTTCCCAAACTATCAAGATGGCAAGGGTTACACAATACATAAAGGTGGTGACCCTACAGACTTAAACAACTATAGGCCAATATCAAACTTACCATTGCTATCCAAAATCTTTGAGAAACTCGTGCACAGGAGACTATATTCATTTATAACAACACAAAACATATCAACCCTGCCATTTGGATTCAGGAAAAATTAAAAGCACTAATGATGCAATCATAAAAAGCTAGATCTGCTTTACACAGCATTGGAAATTAAGGAATATCCACTAGGAATTTTTATTGACCTAAAAAAAGCTTTTGATACAGTAGACCACGACATCCTACTCCACAAACTTGACCATTATGGTATAAGAGGCATGCGCTTGCTTATTTCAAAATCTTACCTTACTAATTGGTATCAATATGTCACCATTAAAGACACAGCATCAAAAACACGGCACTTGATACTGGGTTCCGCAGGGAAGTGTCCTTGGTCCCCCGCTCTCTCATATACATCAATGATCTTCCCAAAAGTATCCCAACACCTGAAACCCATTCCCCTTTTCTGACGACAGACTTTATGTCATCTCTCACCCTAATCTTGCCACCCTCAACACCATTGTTAACGAGGACTGATCAAAATATCGACTTGGATGACAGCCAATAAACTTACGCTTAACACTGACCAAAAAACCCACTATATTATGTTTGGCAGGGAGAGAGGAGATGCACCCAAAATTTAACATTAAGATCGAACAACACTCTAATTACCAGACATAATGAGGGCAAATTCCTAGTGATCATGTCGGAGGATCTCACCTTCAAGGACCATAACATTGTATCAATCGCATCTGCTAGAAAAATGACAGGAGGATAATGAGAACCTTCAAACTAGGAGGCCAAGCCCATGATGACACTCTTCAGGTCACTTGTTCTATCTAGGCTGGAATATTGCTGCACACTAACAGCACCTTTCAAGGCAGGTGAAATTGCCAAACCTAGAAAATGTACAGAAAAACTTTCACGGCGCGCATAACAAAGATAAAAACCTCAATTTTTGGGGAGCAACTTGAGGTTCCTAAACCTGTATTCCCTGGGAACGCAGGAGGGAAAGATACATGATTATATACACCTGGAAAATCCTAGAGGGACTAGTACCGAACTTGCACACGAAAATCACTCACTACGAAAGCAAAAGACTTGGCAGACGATGCACCATCCCCCCAATGAAAAGCAGGGGTGTCACTAGCACGTTAAGAGACCATACAATAAGTGTCAGGGGCCCGAGACTGTTCAACTGCCTCCCAGCACACATAAGGGGGATTACCAACAGACCCCTGGCAGTCTTCAAGCTGGCACTGGACAAGCACCTAAAGTCAGTTCCGGATCAGCCGGGCTGTGGCTCGTACGTTGGTTTGCGTGCAGCCAGAAAGCAACAGCCTGGTTGATCAGGCTCTGATCCAACCAGAAGGCCTGGTCTCAAACCGGGCCGCGGGGGCGTTGACCCCCGGAACTCTCTCCAGGTAAACTCCAGGTATACCTTGACAGCAACCTGAATTTCAGCACCCATATCCAACACATAACCAAAAAAGTATCCAAAACGGTTGGGATCCTCTCCAAGATGCGATACTACGTGCTGCAAACTGCCCTTATCACACATAATACCATTCACTTATATATCCATACCTCACCTATGTATTTGTGCTTGGGGATCAACTGCAGCAACACACCTAAAGCCAATAATAACCCAACAAAAAGCGCAGTAAGAATAATCACTAAATCCCATCCCTGGCAACACCCCCCCCCAATCTTCATAGATCTAAACTTACTCCCTGTTCAGTACATCCACACTTACTACTGTGCAATCTACATCTACAGGACCTTAAACTCCAATATCAACCTTGACCTAAACGCTTTCTTGATAGTTTGTGACAGAACCCACAGGCATAACACCAGACACAAACATCTCTACGACTTTCCCCCCGGTTCCAAACTAAACCCCTTTAAAAAAAATTCAATGTTGAAAAAGGGCCCTAAAATTGGAAAAACCCCCTGAGAATCAAAAACTGAAAAGAACAATTCACCCCACCCCCAAAAACTCCCTTAAAAACTTTCCTTATCTCCCTAAAATTTACACCCCACCCAAACTAAACTACACGAATCCCAAACCTGGGGTTCACATTTAAAACACACTCACCCATTTAAACCTTTAAACAAAAATTTATTAACCCTAAAAATCTTAAAATAATAAAACCCTTTATGATTTCTCCCAAAATTTCTGAAATTTATTTTACGTGCCAAAACAAAATCTTTCCCACATTGCTAAATTTCAAAAAATAGTATCTTTAGTCATTTAAACCTTTAAATACCAACTTCCCTCAAAATTTGAAATTTTTTTAAAATAATAAATTTTAAACAAAGTCTCCCCGGAAATCCCTCCATGCTGGGCGTTCTATTTGGTACCTCTGTAAATCATTTTTTTTAAAACTAAAAATGAAAAAACACCAAAAACCAAATTCTGAAAAAATTAAACATTGAAATCTTTATAGGAATAATAAACTTTAAATTGGGGGCATCGCCACCATCCCAAAAACCCTTCTGGGGAAAGGGTAGGTGCCTGAGCCCGGGACCCTTTTTTAACCCAATAAAAACTTTTCCTTTTCCCCTTTTTTGCCCCCCTTGGGGGCGGGGATGGCAGACAGAGAGGCCTATTTGTGGTGGGCCCGGGGGCATTTTGGCCCCAAAGTTGAGGAGGTATTTTGTGCCTCCTCCCAGGGGGTTTTAGGTCTCAGACACTCCCTAAAAAAAGGGGCCCAAGGCCGGGGCCACCATTTGGGAAAAGGCCCCGGGCCCGGGAGAATCCCGGCAAATTTTTTAAATTTAATAATAAAAATTTAAAAAAAAATGGTTGTTAATTATATTTTAAAAAAGTTTTAATGGTTTTGCCCCGGGGAAATAGTATAAAATGATGGGTTTTTAAAAAAATTTTTAAAAAATTTAAAAAAATATCGCTAATCCTCGAACATTTTGTCAGAGGTTATACTTTTAAACCTTAGCCCAAACGACACGGGCCATGGCCGGGAGTGGCCACTTAACATAAAAAAAGAAACAAAAGTGGAGTTTTTGGCACACTTTTTTTTTGGTTTAAAGTTATTTTGGCTATTTAAATTTTATGAATATCTTTTTATTTTTTTTTGGGGGGATGGGGTTGTAAAAAAAATAGACATACAATTCGGGGAAAATTGAGTTTCAATTCTTTTAAAATTTAACCCCGCTAGGGGTTCGCCTGCGGGTTTTAAAAATCCTAAAAATAAACAAAAATTCCCATTTATATAGAAAAATCCAACAAGTTTTTAACAATTTCACTTAATGAAAAAAACACAATACATGTTTTTTTTTTAAATTAAAATGATTCCCGCCCAACAGGAGGGTTTGGGTTTGATGACTGTTTTGGATAAATTCCAGACACCTTCCCACGAGCCCCCCTTTTTTGGGGGGAAGGTATTTGACCCAAGAGTTTGGGCTACCTCCTGAAGCTCACAAGTTCCCTTTTCCCATGACCCCCCCTTGGGGGCGGGTTGATTTTTTAGTTTAATAATTTTTTATTATGCCCCCCATACCCTTTCCTGTGGGGGCGGAAAAGTCAAAAGATTACGGGGTTTACATAATTGGCCCGGGGGACTGGACCCCCAAAATTTTTTGATAGCTGAGAAATTTTTACAAATTTTAAATGAGCTAGTTTGGGTTCATAATCATGACCAAGTTCCCAAAGGAATGAGCTCCAGGTAGAGCGGGCCCCAACAATCATGACAATTTTTAAAAGGTAATAAATTGAGGCGGGGAAATGGCAGACCAGGGCCTGGCTTTCCCTACAAACCCCCGTAAAGGGGCGGAGAAGGGGCTGGGCCTGGGGACATTTGGGTCCCAAAAAAATTGAGGATTTACCTGGAGAGTTTACCTGGAGGATTTTTCCGGGGGTAAAAACGCCCCCGGGGCCCCGGGCCCTGTGACCGGCCCTCCTGGGGATCAACCCCTGATAAACCCAAATGGTTGCTGTTGGCGGGCGCGAAAACCCAAAGGGAACGAGCCACGCCGGGATGGTCAGGAACCGACTTTGGGTGTTTGCCCAGTGCCAGTTTTAAAAGACTGCCAGGGGCCCTGTTGGTAACCCCCCCTTATGTTTTGTTGGGGGGCAGTTGAACGTCCCCGGGCCCCTGACATTTAAATTGGGGTTAGGGACCCTTAAAAGTGTTTAGTAAAACCCCCCCTGCTTTTCATTGGGGGATTTTTTCCCTTGGTTGCCAAGCTTTTGCTTTCGTAGTGATGATTTTTCGTGGGGCAATTTCGGTCTACCCCCCTCTAGGTTTTTTCCAGGTGAAATATAATCATGTTTCTCCCCCGGTTGCTTTTCCGGGGAAATTAAAAATTTTTTGGGAAACCCTCAAGCGCCCCAAAGTAAATTAAAGGTGTTTTTATCCCGTTATCCAGGGCCGTGAAGGTTTCGGGTCCCTTTTTTAGGTAAAGAAATTTTCACCTGCCTTGAAAGGGGTTTTTTTTAAATTTTGCAGCAATATTCCACCCCTAAAATAGAACAAGTGACCCGAAGAGTGTCATCATGGGCCTTTTGGGCCCCCCTATTTTTTAAGGTTCTCATTATCCCTTTTTGTATTTTTCTGCAAAATGCGATTGTTTCAAAGTTATTTGGGCCTTGAAGTGGAAATCCTTTCCCCATGATCCCCCCCAGGGGATTGGGCGTTGGTGTTTCGCTCTATTTTGGGGGCCAAAAATTTGTATTGTAAATTGATGAAAAATTTTTTTTTTCCTGTTTTTCCATATTTGAGTAATTGAAATTTCTCATCCCCTTTTAACTTCTATTGTTTTCTGCCCGGGCCCCCTGAAAAAATTTTTGGTTTTTATGGCCCGCCCCCGGGGCCCTTTCAGTTTTTTGCCTGGAAAAACACTGTCCCTGCAGTTTTTGGGTGTCATCTGGGAAAGGGAAAACACGGTGCTGTGGCTGACATCTTGTCTATGTTTTTTGTCCTTCAAAGCCAGACACTCCCCAAAACAAACGAGTTAAGGCCCGGGGCACCATCTTGGGGGAAAAAACTCTGGGAAAAGGGGGGTACCGGGCGAATCAAGACGATGATGCCACCCCTGAAAGGAAGGGGAAAAGTTGAAAAAGCCTGACCTTTCCAAAAAAATTTTTTTTTTTTACAAGTTTACTTTTAAAAGGCTAAAATGTTATCCTTTCCCACTCATTTCCAAAAACCCCTTCCTTTCTAAGGTATACTTCCCCCCCCTCCCAGGATACGACCCACAAAACCCGTCGGCAAAATTCAAAGGGACCTATTAATGCCTAGGTGAGGGGGGCCCGAAAATATAAAAAAACTGCCCAAAGTTTCCCAACCCCTACCGGGAAACGAACCCAGGGCTATTCGTTTTGTGAAACTGGTGCACTACCAACCGGGGCCTCCCAAACAAGGGTTTTTTCCCACAGTCTAAAATTTTTTTTAAATTAGTTTTTAATTAATTGTTTGCTGTTGTTTTCCCGGTAATAAATAATCTTAGTTCATAATTTTTGGGAAAAAAATTTTCCGGGCCCGGTTTTATGTTAAAAATTAATGTAATTTTACTAAGCAAAAATTTTACGGGTGAAACAAAACCTGACCAAAACAATTTCCAAGCCTAACAAAAACCTAACCCCAAAATTAAATTTTGAAAATTAAATTCAGGGTTAATTACGTTTTTAAATTTTTTTACCAAAAAATTTTTGTCCCTATTTGGCAAAAAAATTTAATTTATTCCCTTGACAAAACCCCCTATCTTTTGGGTAAAATTTTAAAAAAAAAATAAACCCGGGACTAAAGTTTTTTAATGGTCCATTTACTGGCCCCAAGATTTCCCTTAATTGTAAGAGTGTAATTTATTTAAATTATTTATTATTAAATTTTTTTTATTTTTTATTTTTTTATTAAAAGTTTTGCCCCGGGATTCTCCCGGACCGGGGGCCTTTTCCAAGTGGTGGCCCCCCCTTTCCGGCTTTCCCCCTTTAGGGGTGTCTGAGACCCAAGTCTCCCATTGGGGGGAGGCAAAAGTTTCCTCCCCCATCTTTTGGGAAAAAAACTTTTTTCCCCCCCGGGCCAGCCACAAGGGTAGGCCTCTCTGGTTCCCCCATCCCCGCCTCAAAGGGGGGTAAATTGGGGAAAGACAGTCCCCCCTTTGAGCTAAAGGGGTCGGGGCTCAGGGACCACCCTACCCCAGCAGGATTTAAGGCATGGGCGATTGAAAAAGAGGGGATTTACCCAGGCAAACTTTTAAAAGGGCAAAATCATGGGGCCCCATGGGTAGAAGAACGAAATTTTTTATTTTTAGTTTTTTTTTGGGGGAAAAGGTGGTTTAATATATAACCCCGAACTTGATAAAAAAAACTTTAAAGGGGGAAATTTGGGGAAAAAAAAAAAAAAAAACTTCCAAAACAAAATTCCCAAAAGGGTCTTCTGACTAGAGTTTAAAAAAAAGCGAAATTGCCCGGGCAAGTTAACCCCTAAGAAAAAAAATTCTGGTTTGAGAAATATGTTGCTTCAAAGACTGAGCAGGAAACATATTTTATTTAAAAAGCAGATGAAAAGATGGGTAAACAGAGTTAAAAGAAAATTAAAAAACGAACTGTCATAGTCTCTTAGAAGTAAACTCAGTATGGATAGGACCCCAATGGAAATGTCACTTCGTTTGCCATTTTTCGGCTGCTCTAGGTATTTTAGGTTATGTTAGGTAAGATTTGTCAGGAAACAGGACCAGTGTTTCCTAACGCGGGTCACAGTCAGATGATGACCCTCCGCTGGAGCTTTTTGCCACTTGACCGAAGCCTTCCATTGGTTTACCGGTCCACCCTTTAAAAATTAAGGTTATAATTATGTAAGTTACACATGTTACTATGTATGATAATTGTAATCACCTAAATTTGTGTAACTACTTAAGTGTACTTGTACCTAAATAAAGTTACTTATAGCTTCGGTAGTTAGAGGGGAAATTTTTTATTTAAGTTTCAAGTAGTACATGATATAATTTTGTTTTTCCTGTGGTCTTCAGGGCACACAAATGATTAGGGACAAATAAAAATTAGATATATAGATTTAACAAGGATAACGCAATAAAACCAAATAATGTGGGGAGAACACTTAATGAGACGGGCTGAGCCTTCCCTTACAACAAAAATTATTACTATAAAATAGGTAGGTATTAGATTTGTCAGGAAACAAGACAAGTGTTTCCTGACGAAGGTCTTAGTCATATGAGGACCCGCAGCTGGAGTTTTGGTCATCTGTCCGAGGCCTTCCGCTGGCTTACCTTTCCACCCATTAAAAATTATAGTTAACAATAAGCAATTATTATTATTATTTTTAAAGAATTTTGCAAGTACATATTTTTTTAATTAATAATAATAAAAATACAGTAGACAAAATTAGTGTAAAAATTGAATTTTATAATAGAAAAAACAGGAAAAAAGGAAAAAATTAAAAATGGAAATTTTTTGGAAAAATTTAAAAACAATTAGACCGGAAACAGAGGAGAGAGATCGGCTTTTAAACCACGTAAATTAGCACAGTAGTGGCCTGGGAACAGTTCTAGACCGAAATAATAATCATAACCAGGGACTTTCCTCATATATAATCTCACTTAATTCTGCAAAAAACTATATATTATGTGGAAATAGAGTATTTATTTACATTTCCAACAGGGGCAAAGAAGAAGTCTTTATTGGGACTATTATTCTTGAAGAGTCAATAATTTATTCTGACGTCAACTGAGATCATATTGTATGTCCTACTTAACTGTAGACTAACTTCCAGGTATCTGTTCACCGCTTGCTCACAAGACTGCCATCCCCACGAGCCCCTTTGGGGGCGGGGCAGATGGCAGACCAGAGGCCTAGCTTCTCCCTACGAGCCCGTGGGGGCGGGGACTGTGGCTAGGCCTGGGGACAGTTGGTCCCAAAGATGAGGGGATACTTGTACCTCTCCCATGGGAGACTTGGGGTATCGAGATACTCCCCAGACAGGGAGCCAAGGCCGGGCCACCACTCTTGGAAAAGACCCGGACCGGGAGAGTACCAGCGAAAAAAAAAAAAAATAAGAGACATACCCATATGTCTTGCCTCGTAGTGGGGCGAGACCCTGGGTCCTCTCGGGCGCTAACCACAGTTGCTTCGTGGTGGAGTTGATCCTCGTGGTTGTGGTGGTGGTACGAATAAGTTTATTTAGATACAGGTCCAGTTATCATACATAGTAACATATGTGTAAATTAACCATACCACGGGCGGGATTGAACCCGCGGTCAGAGTCTCAAAACTCCAGACCGTCGCGTTAGCCACTGGACCAGCTAGCCACAATAAGATTCGTCCAACTAGGTATATTTCTACACCATAAGAAGGTTAGCATAGGCACCACTGTGTAGAAATATACCTAGTTGGACGAATCTTATTGTGGCTAGCTGGTCCAGTGGCTAACGCGACGGTCTGGAGTTTTGAGACTCTCTGACCGTGGGTTCAATCCCACCCGTGGTATGGTTTGTTTGAAAATCGTGTCATTACGATTTCATGAGTTATGTGTAAATTACTTAGGGTAACCCCAAAAGAAGTCAAAGTGGTATATTTCCATTGGAGTCCTTGAAATATCTTATAATTAAAGCCTAGCAGTAAGTTACAATAGAAATCAATCATGATTTTAACCTTAAAAGTTAAAACAGCGAAGTAACTCAACTGTATGAAAATCAGTTGGTGGAGGTGGTCGTAGCGTTGTTAGTACTGTAGTTGTGTGGGTGCCGGTGTTGATGGAGGTGCTTTTTTTACGAGTGATGGTGCTATTAGTTGTATGGGTGTTGTTTTGGTTTAGAAATGTTGGTTTTGGTGAGGGTGTAATGGAGGCGTGTAAGCAACAATGGTATTTTTTTTTTTAGTGGGAAAAGTTAGCAGTAATGGTATTTTTTGTTGTTAGTGTTGGTGGAGGGTGGTAGTGTTGGTAGTTATAGTGGTGTTGGAGGAAGCAGCTGTGATGCTGTTGGTGGTGGCGGCGTGGAAGGATCGTGTCATTGGGCGTTAATGCGGGATTTACCGCCCTCATAAGGAGATGTGGATCTGCTGCTCCCCAACCCGCCCCACCACCAGCTCTCCCACTCACCACCACTGAACCCCCCGCATACCACCCCACCATCACTGCCTCAGCCAGTTCCTCACTGCCCCTTGTACACCTGAACATACACACCTACATACATCAACTCGGCCCTCTGCCTCTCTTCACCTGAGCAAAAATCTCCTAGACAGCTGTACAAAGGTGAGTACTTGCTTCTGTTTCCCAAGATACTGCGCATGTCATGATAGATATATTCTGGCATTTAAGAGAAAGTTAATCATCGTTACCAGTACCGTTTACAAAGGCGACTGGCGCCACTGTAGTCATTACAAGAAAGAGGAAAAGTGAGAGATGTGCTTAAAACAGTTAGTTGTGAGAAACTGTGGTATATCCCAGAAAGGGATCTTAATTTGACGACTTTTTCAATATAATGGTGATAGTTAATTTCCGCAGGTGATGGTGAAACCTGAGCATGAGATAATGAGATTAGTAACTTAGGAATACGTCGCCTATACATCTAGAGGTGTAATTTATAAGTGTTTATACACTGAAAAGTTGGTTGGTTAATTGGTTTAAAGCCTATCAACACGATTAAAGCTACTAATAGCCACCCTTTATAAAAGGGATTAAAGTGGACTCTCAGCCAAAAAAAAAAAAACTCGTTTTACACACATAATAAAGCCTCTAGTTGGTGAACGTTTACAAAATAAAGATATCCTGATGTTACGCATGTGTCTAATTCATGAACTTGTCGGTAGTGTACAGTGTGTACCACTGATACAGTGCTCTCGACTGTACTGGGGTCATCAAGAATACATGAACCAGTATACTACCAGAAAATTTACTCTTAATCCCTTAAACAGGGTTAAAGTAAACATCAGCATATAAACACGGGAAAGAAATACACCTCTTGGTGAATATATCTTGTGATAATGAGAATGTATTTTTTGGGGGTTCCCCAGGAAGAGGCAAGTGTTCCCTGAAAAGGGTCTTAATCGTATAGACCCCGGTACCAAATTAAGCATTATTATTTTATTCGTAAAGAAACAGAATAAGTACCTCCTGCCACGGGTCTTAATTATTTAGATGGCCATTATCCCTACTTTAGTAAGGTATGTTCCCTTTACTTTTTCCATTCACATGCGGAATTAAAGACATTTTGTGTACAAATATGGAAGGATTTTTGTATGTGTGCTACTAGCAGCAACTAACATGTTTGCAGTTACATAATATATCGGTTTTTAGAACATAGAATGAAATCCAACAAAAAAACATTAAAATTATAAAAATTTAAATAGGTCTATCTACCAACGAAATTGCCATCACAGGATTGTACGCAGCTCAGTAATAGTTTGTGCACAGCACTTGATTGTTCTCCTGCACAACTTAGAGGGAAACCGAGAGTTTATTTTGTCTCTGTTTTAGCAACCCCAAAGACCCAACTGGTAAAGCAGGGTGATTATGCGGCCTTAATGGGCCCTGCGTTCCAAACCCCAGTCTTTCTTTTGGGATAGAGAAGTTGTGAAAATTTAGAAGATTCCATAGCAGCAGGGTAAAGGAATTCAAGCCAGAATTTTGTGTGAATGATGAAGTCAATGCCCTTTGGGTTAACTGCATCAAATAAACAGAATGGGCTAGGAAATGCATTTAAAGTGGATTTCTATTAATTAGAAAAGTGTAAATAGGAAACTAGCGGATCCTCTGTTCATTATAAAATAAGTGTTGTGGAGAAGCAGCAAGATCAGTAGGTCACAAGATGCTGTTACTGCTCAGGTCAAAAAAAACCCCAGTGGAATTGTTATAATGCTCATTAGGACAAAGTTCTGACACAGGTCTTAATCTTTCGACGACCCATTTTTAACATATGTACCTCCCTGGAGTCTACCTGGAGACATTCCCGGGGATCAACGTCCCCGGGGCCCCGGTCCACGACCAGGCCTCCCGGTGGATCAGGGTGATCAACGAGGCTGTTTGTGGCCGCACGTAATCCCAAAGTACTAACCACAGCCCGGCTGATCGGCACCGTCTTTAGGTATCTGTCCAGCTCCCCCTTGAAGACAACCGGGGGCTTCCCGTTTAAAGCCCTTATTGCTGGTGGGAGGCTGTTGAACAGGTCTTGGGCCCCGGAAAAATTATTGTGTTTTCTCTTTTGTGTACCAGTGCGCCCCTACTTTCACTGGGGGTATGTTGCATCGCCTGCAAGTCTTTGCTTTCGTATTGAGTGATTGCTGTGTGCATATTAGGGACCAGTCCCTCCAGAATCTTCCAGGTGTTTGATTACGATATATCTCTTCGCCCGCGCTCTTGCGGTGCAAAATCAAGTGCTTCCAGGCGTCCAGTAGTTAATGTGTTTGATGGAACTTGTACGTGCGTAAAGGTTCTCTGTACATTCTCTAGCTCTGCAAATTTTACCTGCCTTGAATGGGGATGTTTAATGTACGCAGTATTTTCCCGATAGAAAGAATAAGTGGGTTTATAAAGGATCATCACTGGCTTAGCATCTCTTGTCTTAAATGTTCTCATTATCCATCCTTCAGTTTCCTAGCAGATGTGATAGTGGCATTGTTGTGGTCCTTGGAAGGTGAGGTTTTCGGAATTACCACACCCAGGTCCTTCACATTACTTTTTTCCCCTCTATTGGTGATTGGAGTTTGTAGTATACTCAGTTCTAGTTATTATTTCCCCCAGTTTTCCATAACGGAGTAGTTGGATTTGTCTTCATTGAACATCATATTGTTCTCTGTTGCCATTGAAAAACTTGGTTTTATCTTCTTGTAGCTTTGCCGTGTCCCCAATGGATGACACTCGTGCAGATCCTAGTATCGTCTGCAAAAGATGATACAGTGCTGTGGTTTACATCTCTGTCTATGTCTGATATGAGAATAAGGAAAAGGTAGGTGCGGTATGTGCTTTTGGGACAGGTCTTCATTGGCAGCAAAAATC